>JAPVEC010000107.1:0-44077 GCA_028984105.1 Lavandula angustifolia | reverse complement strand
AGGGCTTTCCTCCACGCAAAGAGTCCGATAGATAAAGACTCGAAAGCCTTTGCTGACCCCTAGAGTATCCTAAGAACACTCCCCCGATCTCGACTTGCTATCGAAAGTCTTCACCTGATCTTTCACATTATTGTGGGATAAAGCACGAACACCCAAAAATATGGAAATAAGATAGAGAAGGCTTCCCCGCCGTTCCATAGTTCATATGGTGTCTTTACGCCGCTTTGTCGGCAGAGACGTTCTTGTGTAAATACGCAAAGTGCGCGGTGAGCTTCCCTCGCTGCACTCCGGTCTGGGTCCCGAGTCATGAAAGCAGGTTCTTGCACGCTTCTCGAGTGTGCGATTCTTCCTCCCAAAGAACTCCATTTTCCTTTCGAAATAGCATAGTTTCTCATCTATTTCATTCTATTTTGCTGTCTTTGCGAAGCTAACTCGGAGGGCTACGACTACATGCTAGCTTTGGTCCGTCGGATTGCACTTTTACCCTTTTCGAATAGCACATATTAAAAGCGCTATGATTCGTCGCAAGAATACCTTGCATTCCTTGTCGAATCTACCCTAACAAGCCTCGATTTCTTTAGTTTCACCGATAGAAGTTGTTACACCTGCGGGAGTTAGCTACGCGCGTGCACGAACGGGGTCTAGAAGATGAGTAACGAGGGGAGATATGACCAAAATCGGGAAACCGCGCAAGTTGGGCTCCGAAAACCTTACGCCTTCCCAGAGGCGTTCTTGCAAGACCATATCTCCCCTCGTTTCTCATCCATTTAACCTTTTTTTGCCGTCGTTCGAAGCTAACTCGAGGGCTATGACTACATGCTAGCTTTGTCCATCTGATTGCACTTTTACCCTTCCGAAACAAAGACAAACCTAAAAAGTGTTATGATTCGTCACGCAAATACCTTGCTTTCCTTGTCGAATCTACCCCAACGTAAGCTTGATTTCTTCGGTTTCACTGATAGAAGTTGTTACGTCTGCGAGTTAGCTTCGGCGTTGCAATCGAACGGGGTCTAGAAGATGAGTAACGAGGGAGATATGACAAAATTGGGAAACCGCGCAAGTTGGGCCCGAAAACCTTACACCTTCCCTGTGAGCGCTACGCCCGCTTAAGCACCATATCTCCCTCATTTTTCATTCATTTCACCCCGTTTTGCTGTCTGCTGCGAAGCTAACTCGTAGGGCTACGACTACATGCTAGCTTTGTTTATCGATTGCACTTTTTTACCCTTTCAAACAAAGCACAGCTAAAAGCGCTATAATTCCTCGCGCAAATACCTTGATGCCTTGTCGAATCAACCCCAACGTAAGCTCGATTTCTTCGGTTTCACCGATAGAAGTTGTTACGTCTCGTGAGTTAGCTTCGCTGCAATTAGAACGGGGTCTAGAAGATGAGTAACGAGGGAGATATGACCAAAATCGGGAAACCGCGCAGTAGTTGGTAGCACGAAAAACCTTACGCCTTCTGTGAGGGCGTCCTGCATAGCACCATATCTCCCTCGTTTCTCATCCATTTTACCCCCGTTTTGCTGTCGTTCTGAAGCTAACTCGCGAGGGCTATGACTACATGCTAGCTTTGTCCATCGGATTGCACTTTTTACCCTTTCGAAATAGCACGATCTAAAAGCGCTATGATTCGTCAGTAAATACCTTGCTTTCCTTGTCGAATCTACCCTAACAGAAACTCGATTTCTTCGTTCACCGATAGAAGTTGTTACGTCTCAAGCGAGTTAGCTTCGTGCTGCAATCGAACGGGTCTAGAAGATGAGTAACGAGGGAGATATTGACCAAAATTGGGAAATCAACAAGCAAGTTGGGCCCGAAAACCTTACACCTTCCCGTAGAGGCGTCCGCTTAAGCACCATATCTCCCTCGTTTTTCATCCATTTCAGCCCGTTTTGCTGTCGTAAGGCGGTTAACTCGGAGGGCTACGACTACATGCTAGCTTTGTTCATCGGGATTGCACTTTTACCCTTTCGAAACAAGACACTAAAAAAGCACCATGATTCATCGTGCAAATACCTTGCGTTCCTTGTCAAATCTACGCCAACAAGGCTCGATTTCTTCAGTTTCATCGATAGAAGTTGTTAAGTCTGCGAGTTAGCTTCGCCGCAATCAACGGGGTCTAGAAGATGAGTAACGAGGGAGATATGACCAAAATCGGAAACCGCACAAGTTTGGCCGTAAAACCTTACGCCTTCCCCGGTAGGCGTCCGCTTTTAGCACCATATCTCCCTTGTTTCTCATCTATTTCATTCTGTTTTGCTGTCTTTGCGAAGCTAACTCAGAGGGCAACGACTACATGCTAGCTTTGTCAGTCGGATTGCACTTTTACCCTTTCGAAATAGCACAGCTAAAAGTGCTATGATTCATTGCGCAGATACCTCGCGTTCCTCGTTGAATCTACCCCAACGGAAGCTCGATTTCTTCAGTTTCATCGATAGAAGTTGTTAAGTCTGCGAGTTAGCTTCGCGCTGCAATCAGAACGGGGTCTAGAAGATGAGTAACGAGGGAGATATGACCAAAATCGGGAAACCGCACAAGTTTGGCCAGAAAACCTTACGCCTTCCTGGTAGGCGTCTGCTTTTAGCACCATATCTCCCTCGTTTCTCATCTATTTCATTCTGTTTTTCTATTTTTGCGAAGCTAACTTAGAGGGCTACGACTACATGCTAGCTTTGTCCGTCGGATTGCACTTTTACCCTTTCGAAACAGCACAGCTTAAAGCTCTATGATTCGTCGCGCAAATACCTTGCGTACGTTGTCGAATCTACCCCAACAGAAGCTCGATTTCTTCAGTTTCACCAATATAAGTTGTTACGTCTCGCGAGTTAGCTTCGTGCTGCAATCGTAACGGGTCTAGAAGATGAGTAACGAGGGAGATATGACCAAAATCGGGAAACCGCGCAAGTTGGGCCCGAAAACCTTACACCTTCCCGGTAGGCGTCTGCTTTTAGCACCATATCTCCCTCGTTTTTCATCCATTTCACCCCGTTTTGCTGTCGTTGCGAAGCTAACTCAGAGGGCTACGACTACATGCTAGCTTTGTTCATCAGATTGCACTTTCACCCTTTCGAAACAGCATAGATAAAAGCGCTATGATTCGTCGCGCAAATACCTTGCGTTCCTTGTCAAATCTACCCCAACAGAAGCTCGATTTCTTCAGTTCACCGAAAGAAGTTGTTACGTCTGGGATTTAGCTTCGCGCTGCAATCGAATGGGGTCTAGAAGATGAGTAACGAGGGAGATATGCACCCAAAATCGGGAAACCGCGCAAGTCGGGCCGTAGAAAACCTTACGCCTTCCCGGTAGGCGTCTGCTTAGCACCATATCTACCTCGTTTCTCATCTATTTCATTCCGTTTTTGCTGTTTTTGAGGGGCTAACTCGTGAGGGCTACGACTACATGCTAGCTTTGTCCGGTCGGATTGCGACTTTTACCCTTTCAAACAAAGATAGATAAAAGCGCTATGGATTCGTCGCGCAAATACCTTGCGTGCCTCTTGTCGAATCTACCCCAACATAAGCTCGATTTCTTCAGTTTCACCCGATAGGAAGTTGTTACGTCTCGTGAGTTAGCTTCGCTGCCGCAATCGTAACGGGTCTAGAAGATGAGTAACGAGGGAGATACGACTCAAAATCGGGAAACCGCGCAAGTTAGGGCTGTAAAACCTTACGCCTTCCCCGGTAGGCGTTCGCTTTTAGCACCATATCTCCTCCCTCGTTTCTCATCTATTTCATTCCGTTTTGCTGTTTTTAGAAGCTAACTCGTAGGGCTACGACTACATGCTAGCTTTGTCTCTGTCGGATTACACTTTACCCTTTCGAAATAGCACAACTAAAAGCGCTATGATTCGTCGCGCAAATACCTTGCGTTCCTTGTCGAATCTACCCCAACGTAAACTCGATTTCTTCGGGCACCGATAGAAGTTGTTACGCTCGCGAAGTTAGCTTCGTGGCCGCAATCGTAACGGGGTCTAGAAGATGAGTAACGAGGGAGATATGACCAAAATTGGGAAACCGCGCAAGTTGGGCCCGAAAACCTTACACCTTCCCGTAGGGCCTCGCTTTTAGCACCATATCTCCCCTCATTTTTCATCCATTTCACCCCGTTTTGCTGTCGTTGCGAAGCTAACTCAGAGGGCTACGACTACATGCTAGCTTTCTCCATCGGATTGCACTTTTAACATTTCGAAATAGCACAGGTAAAAGCGCTATGATTCGTCGCGCAAATACCTTGCAATCCTTGTCGAATCTACCCCAACAAAAGCTCGATTTCTTCAGTTTCACCGAAAGAAGTTGTTACGTCCTGCGGAGTTAGCTTTGTGGCGCTCGCAATCGAATGGGGTCTAGAAGATGAGTAACCAGGGAGATATGATAAAAATCGGGAAACCGCGCAAGTCTGGGCCGTAAAACCCTTACGCCTTCCCGTAAAAGGCGTCTCCGCTTTTAGCCCCATATCTCCCTCGTTTCTCATCCATTTCACCCCGTTTTGCTGTCTTTGCGAAGCTAATTCAGAGTACTACGACTACATGCTGGCTTTGTCCGTCGGATTTCACTTTTACCCTTTCCATAAACAAAGCATAGCTAAAAGTGCTATGATTCATCGTGCTAGATACCTCGCGTTCCTCATCGAATCTACCCCAACGGAAGCTTGATTTCTTCAGTTTCACCAATAGAAGTTGTTACGTCTCAGGAAGTTAGCTTCGCTGCTGCAATCGAACGGGGTCTAGAAGATGAGTAACGAGGGAGATATGACCAAAATCGAGAAACCACGCAAGTTTGGCCCGAAACCCTTACGCCTTCCCTTTGTAGGCGTTTGCTTTTAGCACCATATCTCCCCTCGTTTGTCATCTATTTCACCCTATTTTGCTGTCTTTGCGGGCTTAATTCCGTAGAGCTACGACTACATGCTAGCTTTGTCCGTCGGATTGCACTTTTACCCTTTCGCAAACAAAGACATATAAAAGCTCTATGATTCGTCGCGCAAATACCTTGCGTTCCTTTGTCGAATCTACCCCTAACAAAGCTCGATTTCTTCAGTTTCACCGATAGAAGTTGTTACGTCTCATGAGTTAGCTTCGCGCTGCAATCGAACGGGGTCTAGAAGATGAGTAACGAGGGAGATATGACCAAAATCGGGAAACCGCGCAAGTTGGGCCCGAAAACCTTACGCCTTCCCGGTAGGCGTCTCGCTTTAGCACCATATCTCCTTCGTTTCTCTTCCATTTCACCCGTTTTTACCGGTCGTTGTGAAGCTAATTCAGAGGACTACGACTACATGCTGGCTATGTCCGTCCGATTTCACTTTTACTCCTTTCGAAACAAAGACAAACCTATAAGTGCTATGATTCATCGCGTAGCAGAATACCTTGCGTTCCTTTATCGAATCTACCCCAACTGAAGCTCGATTTCTTCAGTTTCACCAATAGAAGTTTTTACGTCTGCGAGTTAGCTTCGCCTGCAATTAGAACGGGGTTTAGAAGATGAGTAACGAGGAGATAAGACCAAAATCGGGAAACCGCGCAAGTTGGGCCCGAAAACCTTTACGCCTTCCCTGTAGGCGTCTCGCTTTAGCACCATATCTCCCTCAAGTTTCTCATCCATTTCATCCCGTTTTCCTGTTGTTGCGAAGCTAACTTAGGAGGGCTACTGACTACATGCTAGTTTTGTCCGTCAAGTTGCACTTTTACCCTTTCGAAACAGCACAACTTAAAGCTCTATGATTCGTCACGCAAATACCTTGCGTTCCTTTGTCAAATCTACCCCCAACAAGATAAGCTCGATTTCTTCGCTTTCACCGATTGAAGTTGTTACTTCTAGCGAGTTAGCTTCGCTGCTGCAATCGAACGGGGTCTAGAAGATGAGTAACGAGGGAGATATGACCAAAATCGGGAAACCGCGCAAGGTTGGGCACGAAAACCTTAGCCTTCCCGTAGGGCGTCCGCTAGCACCATATCTCCCTCGCTTTCTCATCCATTTAACCCCGTTTTCTGTCTTTCCGAAGCTAACTCGTAGAGCTACGACTACATGCTAGCTTTGTCCGTCGGATTGCACTTTTACCCTTTCGAATCAGCACAGTATATAAAAGCGCTATGATTCGTCGCACAAATACCTTGGCGTTCCTGTCGAATCTACCCCAACGAGAAGCTCGATTTCTTCAGTTTCACCGATAGAAGTTGTTACGATCATGGAAGTTAGCTGCGCGCAATCGAACGGGGTCTAGAAGATGAGTAACGAGGAGATATGACCAAAATCGGGAAACTGCGCAAGTTGGGTCCAAAACCTTACGCCTTCCCATAGGCGTCTCGCTTTTAGCACCATATCTCCTTCGTTTCTCTTCCATTTCACCCCGTTTTGCTGTCGTTAAGCTAATTCGAGCACTACAACTACATGCTGGCTTTGTCCGTCTGATTTCACTTTTACCCTTTCAAACAGCAGCAGACTATAAGTGCTATGATTCATCACGCAGATACCTTGCGTCTCTTATCGAATCTACCCCCAACGGAAGCTCGATTTCTTCAGTTTCACCAATAGAAGTTGTTACGTCTGCGAAGTTAGCTTTGCGCTGCAATTAGAACGGGGTCTAGAAGATGAGTAATGAGGGAGATAAGACCAAAATCGGGAAACGCGCAAGTTGGGCCCGAAAACCTTACGCCTTCCCGTAGGGGTGCGCTTTAAGACCATATCTCCCTCGTTTCTCATCCATTTCACCCCGTTTTGTTGTTGCGAAGCTAACTTAGAGGGCTATGACTACATGCTAGCTTTGTCCGTCGGATTGCACTTTTACCCTTTCGAAAAAGCAAACCTTAAAAGCTCTATGATTCGTCGCGCAAATACCTTTACGTTTCTTTGTCGAATCTACTCCCAACAAAAGCTCAATTTCTTCAGTTTCACCGGTAGAAGTTGTTACTTTTATGAGTTAGCTTCGCGCTGCAATCGAACGGGGTCTAGAAGATGAGTAACGAGGGAGATATGACCAAAATCGAAACCACGCAAGTTGGGCCCGAAACCTTAGCCCTCCTAGGTAGGCGTCACAGCACCATATCTCCTCGTTTCTTCATCCATTTTAATCCTGTTTTGCTGTCTGCGATGGGCTAATTCGAGAGGACTATGACTACATGCTGGCTTTGTCCGTCGAATTTCACTTTACTCCTTTCTAAACAGAGCAACCTAAAAGTGCTATGATTCATTCAGCAGATACCTCGCGTTCCTCGTTGAATCTACCCCAACTGAAGCCTCGATTTCTTCAGTTTCACCAATAGAAGTTGTTACGTCTGCGAGTTAGCTTCGGGCTGCAATCGTAACTGGGTCTAGAAGATGAGTAACGAGGGAGATATGACCAAAATTGGGAAACCGCGCAAGTTGGGCCCGAAAACCTAGCCTTCCCTGAGCGCCTCGCTTTAGCACCATATATCCCTCGCTTTCTCATCCATTTAATCCCGTTTTTCTGTCGTTATGAAGCTAATTTAGAGGACTATGACTTCACATGCTGGCTTTGTCCGTCGATTTCACTTTTACCCTTTCAAACAAAGACACGCCTAAAAGTGCTATGATTCATTGCGCATATACCTCGTTCCTCGTTGAATCTACCCCAACTAAGCTCGATTTCTTCAGTTTCACCAATAGAAGTTGTTACGTCTGCGAGTTAGCTTCGTGCTGCAATCGTAAACGGGTCTAGAAGATGAGTAACGAGGGAGATATGACCAAAATTGGGAAACCGCGCAAGTCGGGCCCGAAAACCTTACACCTTCCCGTAGAAGCGTCTGCTTTTAGCACCATATCTCCCTCGTTTCTCATCTATTTCATTCTGTTTTTCTGTTTTTGCGAAGCTAACTCGCAGGGCTACGACTACATGCTAGCTTTGTTCATCGATTGCACTTTTACCCTTTTCGAAATAGCACACCTAAAAGCGCTATGATTCGTCACGCAAGAATACCTTGCGTTCCTTGTCGAATCTACCCCAACAAACTCGATTTCTTCGCTTCACCGATAGAAGTTGTTACTCCCGGTGAGTTAGCTTCGTGCCGCAATCGAACGGGGTCTAGAAGATGAGTAACGAGGGAGATATGACCAAAATTGGGAAACCGCAGCAAGTTGGGCCCGAAAACCTTACACCTTCCCTTGAGGGTTTGCTTTTAAGCACCATATCTCCCTCGTTTTTCATCCATTTCACCCCGTTTTGATGTCATTGCGGAGCTAACTCGTAGGGCTTACGACTACATGCTAGCTTTGTTCATCGATTGCACTTTTACCCTTTCGAAATAGCACACAAAAAGCACCATGATTCATCGCCAAATACCTTATGCCCTTGTCAAATCTACTCCCAACAGAGGCTCGATTTCTTCAGTTTCACCGATAGAAGTTGTTACGTCTACGAGTTAGCTTCACGCTGCAATCGAACGGGGTCTAGAAGATGAGTAACGAGGGAGATATGACCAAAATCGGGAAACTGCGCAAGTCAGGGCCGTAAAACCTTACGCCTTCCCGGTAGGCGTCCGGCTAGCACCATATCTCCCTCGTTTCTCATCTATTTCATTCCTGCTTTTGCTGTCTTTGCGAAGCTAACTCCGAGGGCTACGACTACATGCTAGCTTTTTCCGTCGGATTACACTTTTACCCTTTCGAACAAAGACAAATAAAAGCGCTATGATTCGTCGCGCAAATACCTTGCTTTCCTTGTCGAATCTACCCCCAACAAAAACTCGATTTCTTCAGTTTCACCGATAGAAGTTGTTACTTCATGGAAGTTAGCTTCGCGCTGCAATCGAACGGGGTCTAGAAGATGAGTAACGAGGGAGATATGACCAAAATCGGGAAACCGCGCAAGTTGGGCCCGAAAACCTTAGCCTTCCCGGTAGGCGTCTGCTTTTAGCACCATATCTCCCTCGTTTCTCATCCATTTCACCCCGTTTTCCTGTCGTTGCGAAGCTAATTCGGGAGGAATATGACTACATGCTGGCTTTGTCTGTCGGATTTCACTTTTACCCTTTCGAAACAAAGCCAAACTCTAAAAGTGCTATGATTCATTACGCAGATGTCTCGCGTTCCTCGTTGAATCTACCCCAACGGAAGCTCGATTTCTTCAGTTTCACCAATAGAAGTTGTTACGTCTGGCGAAGTTAGCTTGCGTGCTGCAATCGAACGGGGTCTAGAAGATGAGTAACGAGGGAGATATGACCAAAATTGGGAAACCGCGCAAGTTGGGCCCGAAAAACCGTACACCTTCTCGGTAGGCGTCTCGCTATTAGCACCATATCTCCCTCGTTTTCATCCATTTCACCCCCATTTTGCTGTCGTTGTGAAGCTAACTCGTAGGGCTACGACAACATGCTAGCTTTGTTCATCGGATTGCACTTTCACGCTTTCGAAACAAAGCATAGATAAAGTGCTATGATTCGTCAAGCGAATACCTTGCGTTCCTTGTCAAATCTACCCCAACGGAAGCTCGATTTCTTCAGTTTCACCCGATAGAAGTTGTTACGTCTGCGTGTTAGCTTCGCGCTGCAATCAGAACGAGGGTCTAGAAGATGAGTAACGAGGGAGATATGACCAAAATCGGGAAACCGCGCAAGTCAGGGCCGTAAAACCTTACACCTTCCGGTAGGTGGCGTTAAGCACCATATCTCCCTCGTTTCTCATCCATTTCACCCTGCTTTGCTGTTGTTCAAGCTAACTCGGAGGTCTATGACTACATGCTAGCTTTGTCCATCGGATTGCACTTTTACCCTTTCGAAACAGCACAGCTAAAAGCGCTATGATTCGTCGCGCAAACACCTTGCTTCTCGGTCGAATCTACCCCAACAAGCTCGATTTCTTCAGTTTCCACTCGATAGAAGTTGTTACGCTCGCGTGTTAGCTTCTGCGCTGCAATCGAACGGGGTCTAGAAGATGAGTAACGAGGGAGATATGACAAAAATTGGGAAACCGCGCAAGTTGGGCCCGAAAACCTTACACCTTCCCGGGTAGGCGTCTGCTTTTAGCACCATATCTCCCTCGCTTTTCATTCATTTCACCCGCTTTTGCTGTCGCTACTGGTGAAGCTAACTCGGAGGGCTACGACTACATGCTAGCTTTGTTCATCGGGATTGCACTTTTACCCTTTCGAAACAAAGACAGCTAAAAGCGCTATAATTCCTCGCGCAAATACCTTGCGTTCCCTTGTCAAATCAACCCGAACGTCTTCCCTCTCCACTCCCTTCCCCCCCCAAAACCCTACCAAAAAAATAACAAACAAAAAAACATAACCAAAACAAAAAACCACACAACTCCCCCCTATAACCCCCCCCCTCCCTACACCCCTCCCTCCCCCCCCCCCTCCCTCCCCCTTCTCCTCCCCTTCTTTCCCCTTTCCTCTCTTTACAACCCTACCTTAAAAAAACTACACCTCCCTACTCCCTTCCCTCCCCTTCCCCTTTTAATCTTTAAAAAAAAAATAACAAAAAACCCTATAATTCATCACTAAAAAATACCTTCTTCCTTTCAATTACCCAAGCTCGATTTCTTCTAGTTTCACCGATAGAAGTTGTTACGTCTACGAGTTAGCTTCTGCACTGCAATTAGAACGGGGTCTAGAAGATGAGTAACGAGGGAGATATGACCAAAATCGGGAAACCGCGCAAGTGGGCCCGGCAAAACCTTACGCCTTCCCATGAGGGCGTGCCCGTTTTAAGCACCATATCTCCCCTCGTTTCTCATCCATTTCATTCCGTTTTGCTGTCTTTGGCGAAGCTAACTCGTGAGGGCTACGACTACATGCTAGCTTTGTCCGTCGGATTGCACTTTTACCTTTTCGAAACAAAGACACTAAAAAGCGCTATGATTCATCGCGCAAATACCTTGCGTTCTCCTTATCGAATCTACCCCAACAAGCTCGATTTCTTTAATTTCACCGATAGAAGTTGTTACGTTTGCGAAGTTAGCTTCGCGCTGCAATCAGAATGGGGTCTAGAAGATGAGTAACGAGGAAGATATGACCAAAATCGGAAACCGCAGCAAGTTGGGCCCGAAAACCTTACGCCTTCCCGGTAGGGCGTACCGCTTTTAGCACCATATCTCCGTCGTTTCATCCATTTCATTCCGTTTTGCTGTCTTTGCGCAGTTAACTCGTAGGGCTACGACTACATGCTAGCTTTGTTCTGGCTTGATTGCACTTTTTACTATTTCCCAAACAAGACATGCCTAAAAGCGCTATGATTCATCGCGCAAATACCTTGCTTTCCTTATCGAATCTACCCCTAACTAGGCTCGATTTCTTCAATTTCACCAATAGAAGTTGTTACGTTTTGGAGTTAGCTTCAGCTGCAATCGTAACGGGTCTAGAAGATGAGTAACGAGGGAGATATGACCAAAATCGGGAAACCGCGCAAGTTGGGCCCCGAAAACCTTACGCCTTCCCGGTAGGCGTCCGCTTTTAGCACCATATCTCCCTCGCTTCTCATCCATTTCACCCTTTGTTTTGCTGTCGTTCTGAAGCTAACTCGAGGGCTATGACTACATGCTAGCTTTGTCCATCGGATTGCACTTTTACCCCTTTCAAAACAGCACAGCCTAAAAGCGCTATGATTCATCGCGCAAACACCTTGCTTTCCCCGGTCGAATCTACCCCAACAAAAGCTCGATTTCTTCAGTTTCACCGATAGAAGTTGTTACGCTCTACGTGTTAGCTTCGCTCCGCAATCGAACGGGGTCTAGAAGATGAGTAACGAGGGAGATATGACAAAAATTGGGAAACCGCTAAGTTGGGCCCGAAAACCTTACACCTTCCCGGTAGGGCGTCCGCTTTTAAGCACCATATCTCCCTCGTTTTCATTCATTTCACCCCGTTTCTTTGCTGTCGTTGTGAAGCTAACTCGAGGGCTACGACTACATGCTAGCTTTGTTCATCAGATTGCACTTTTACCCTTTCAAACAAAGAAGCTAAAAGCGCTATAATTCCTCGTGCAAATACCTTGCGTTCCTTGTCAAATCAACCCCCAACAGAAGCTCGATTTCTTTTGCCACCGATAGAAGTTGTTACGTCTACGAGTTAGCTTCGCGCTGCAATTAGAACGGGGTCTAGAAGATGAGTAACGAGGGAGATATGACCAAAATCGGGAAACCGCGCAAGTTGGGCCCGAAAAACCTTACGCCTTCCCGCTAGGCGTCTGCTTTTTAAGCACCATATCTCCCTCGTTTCTCATCCATTTCATTCCGTTTTGCTGTCTTTGTGAAGCTAACCTCGTAGGTCTACGACTACATGCTAGCTTTCTCCGTCGGATTGCACTTTTAACATTTCGAAACAAAGATAGCTAAAAGCGCTATGATTCATCGCGCAAATACCTTGCGTTCCTTATCGAATCTTACCCCAAACAAGCTCGATTTCTTCAATTTCACCGATAGAAGTTGTTATGTTTGCGAGTTAGCTTCCGCGCCGCAATCGAACGGGTCTAGAAGATGAGTAACGAGGGAGATACGACCAAAATTGGGAAACCGCGCAAGTCGGGCCCGAAACCTTACGCCTTCCCGGTAGGCGGCGTCTCGCTTTAGCACCATATCTCCCCTCGCTTTCTCATCCATTTCACCCTATTTTGCTGTCGCTCGTGAAGCTAACTCGAGGGCTATGACTACATGCTAGCTTTGTTCGTCGATCGCACTTTTACTCCTTTTCAAACAAAGATGAGCCTAAAAGCGCTATGATTCATCGCGCAAATACCTTGCGTTTCTTGTCAAATCTACCCCAACAGGAAGCTTGATTTCTTCTAGCTCACCGATAGAAGTTGTTACTTCGTGAGTTAGCTTCGCGCCGCAATCGTAACGGGGTCTAGAAGATGAGTAACGAGGGAGATATGAACAAAATCGGGGAAACCGCGCAAGTTGGGCTCCGAAAACCTTACGCCTTCCCGGTAAGAGCGCCGTCTACTTTTAGCACCATATCTCCGTCGTTTCTCATCCATTTCATTCCGTTTTTGCTGTCTTTACGAAGCTAACTCACGAGGGCTACGACTACATGCTAGCTTTGTCCGTCGGATTGCACTTTTACCCTTTCAAAACAAAGACAATAAAAGCGCTATGATTCATCGCGCAAATACCTTGCGTTCCTTATCGAATCTACTCCCAACGTAAGCTCGATTTCTTCAATTTCACCGATAGAAGTTGTTATGTTTGTGGAAGTTAGCTTCGCGCTGCAATCAGAACGGGTCTAGAAGATGAGTAACGAGGGAGATATGACCAAATTGGGAAACCGCGCAAGTTGGGCCCGAAAACCTTACGCCTTCCCATAGGCGTGCTCACATGAAGCACCATATCTCCCCTCGTTTCTCATCCATTTCACCCTATTTTCTGTCGCTCTGAAGCTAACTCAGAGGGCTATGACTACATGCTAGCTTTGTTCATCAGATTGCACTTTTACCCTTTCAAAACAGCACAGTTAAAAGCGCCATAATTCCTCGCGCAAATACCTTATGCCTCTTGTCAAATCAACCCCAATGTAAGCTCGATTTCTTCCGCCACCGATAGAAGTTGTTACGTCTACGAGTTAGCTCACCTCGCAATTAGAACGGGGTCTAGAAGATGAGTAACGAGGGAGATATGACCAAAATCGGGAAACCGCGCAAGTTGGGCTGTAAAACCTTACGCCTTCCCGGTAGGCGTCCCGTTAAGCACCATATCTCCTCGCTTTCCATCCATTTCATTCCGCTTTTGCTGTCCTTTGTGAAGCTAACTCGTAGGTCTACGACTACATGCTAGCTTTCTCCGTCGGGATTGCACTTTTAACATTTCAAAACAAGATAGCTAAAAGCGCTATGATTCATCGCGCAAATACCTTGTGTGTCCTCTTTGTCGAATCTACCCCTAACGGAAGGCTTCGATTTCTTCAATTTCACCGATAGAAGTTGTTACGCTCGTGAGTTAGCTTCCGCCGCAATCGAACGGGTCTAGAAGATGAGTAACGAGGGAGATATGACCAAAATTGGGAAACCGCGCAAGTTGGGCCCGCCAAACCTTACGCCTTCCCCGTAGCGCCTCGCTTTTAGCACCATATCTCCGTCGTTTCTCATCCATTTCATTCCGTTTTGCTGTCTTTACGAAGCTAACTCGTAGGGCTACGACTACATGCTAGCTTTGTCCGTCGGATTACACTTTTACCTTTTTCAAACAAGATAAGTTTCCTAAAAGCGCTTATGATTCATCGCGCAAATACCTTTGCCTCTTATCGAATCTACCCCAACGTAAGCTCGATTTCTTCAATTTCACCTCGATAGAAGTTGTTATGTCTGCGAGTTAGCTTCGTACGCCGCAATCGTAATCGGGGTCTAGAAGATGAGTAACGAGGGAGATATGACCAAAATCGGGAAACCGCTAGCAAGTTGGCCCGCAAAACCTTACGCCTTCCCGGTAGGCTCTCGCTTTAAGACCATATCTCCCTCGTTTCTCATCCATTTCACCCTATTTTGCTGTCGTTCTGAAGCTAACTCGTGAGGGCTACGACTACATGCTAGCTTTGTTCGTCTGACTGCACTTTTACCCTTTCAAAACAAAGATGCCTAAAAGCGCTATGATTCATCGCGCAAATACCTTGCGTTTCTTTGTCAAATCTACCCCAACGTGAAGCTTCGATTTCTTGCGCCACCGATAGAAGTTGTTACTTCGTGAGTTAGCTTCGCGCCGCACTGAACGGGGTCTAGGAAGATGAGTAACGAGGGAGATATGACCAAAATCGGGAAACCGCGCAAGTCGGGCCGTGAAAACCTTACGCCTTCCCGGTAGGCGTCGCTTTTAGTACCATATCTCCCTCATTTCTCATCCATTTCATTCCGCTTTTCCCCGTCTTTTGCAAAGCTAACTCGTGAGGGCTACGACTACATGCTAGCTTTGTCCGTCTGGATTGCACTTTACCCTTTCTGAAACAGCACAACTAAAAGCGCTATGATTCATCGCGCAAAGACCTTGCAGTTCCTTGTCGAATCTACCCCAACAAGCTCGATTTCTTCGCTTCACCAATAGAAGTTGTTACGTCTGTGGAGTTAGCTTACATTGCAATCGGAACGGGTCTAGAAGATGAGTAACGAGGGAGATATGACCAAAATCGGGAAACCGCGCAAGTAGTTGTTCCCGAAAACCTTACGCTTTCCTAGCAGGCGTCGCTTTTAGCACCATATCTCCGCTGCTTTTCATCCATTTCACCCCGCTTTGCTGTCGTTCCGGGTTAACTCCGTAGGGGTACGACTACATGCTAGCTTTGTCCGTCTGGATTGCACTTTTACCCTTTCTAAATAAAGCACAGCTGTTAAAAGCGCTTATGATTCGTCACGCAAATACTCTTGTGTTCTCTTGTCGATTCCACCCCCAACAAAAGCTCTGATTTCTTCTCGCCACCGGTAGAAGTTGTTGCTTCCTAGCGAAGTTAGCTTCACGCCACACCGAACGGGTCTAGAAGATGAGTAACGAGGGAGATATAACCAAAATCGGGAAACCGCGCAGTCAGCTGCAAAACCTTACGCCTTCCCGTGAGGCGTCTCGCTAGCACCATATCTCTCTCGCTTCATCCATTTCACCCTATTTTGCTGTCAGTTCTGCGAAGCTAACTCAGAGGGCTAGTGACTACATGCTAGCTTTGTTTATCGGGACAGACTTTTACCCTTCAAACATCAGATTAAAAAGCGCTATTGATTCGTCAAGGCAAATACCTTGTGTCTTTGTCGAATCTACTCCCAACAAAGCTCGATTTCTCCAGCTTTCACCGATAGAAGTTGTTACGTCTGCGAGTTAGCTTCGCGCAATCGAACGGGTCTCAGAAGATGAGTAACGAGGAGATATAACCAAAATCGGGAAACCGCGCAAGTCAGTCCCGAAACCTTACGCCTTCCCCGTAGGGCGTCTCGCTTAGCACCATATCTCTCTCTTTCTCATCCATTTCACCCTCGTTTTGCTGCCGCTTTCCGAAGCTAAACTCGTAGGGCTATGACTACATGCTAGCTTTCTTTGTCGGTTGATTGCACTTTTACCCTTTCGAAACAAAGATAGCCTAAAAGCGCTTATGATTCATCGCGGAAATACCCTTGCGTTCCCTTGTCGAACTACCCAACAAGTTTTCTCGATTTCTTCACGTCACCAATAGAAGTTGTTACGCCTCATGAGTTAGCTTCTGCCCGCAATTAGAATCTAGGGTCTAGAAGATGAGTAACGAGGGAGATATGACCAAAATCGGGAAACCGCGCAAGTCGGGCCCGTAAAAAACGCTTACGCCTTCCCGGTAGGCGTCTCTGCTTTAGCACCATATCCCTCGCTTCTCATCCATTTCATTCCGTTTTTGCTGTCCTTTTGCAAAGCTAACTCAGAGGGCTACGACTACATGCTAGCTTTGTCCGTCGGATTGCACTTTTAACCTTTCGAAAATAGCACAGCCTAAAAGCGCTATGATTCGTCGCAAATACCTTTATGCTCCTTGTCGAATCTACCTCTCAACGTAAGCTCTGATTTCTTCAATTTCACCGATAGAAGTTGTTGCGCCTGCGAGTTAGCTTCTCGCTGCAATCGTAACGTAGGGTCTAGAAGATGAGTAACGAGGGAGATATGTACCAAATCGAGAAACCGCGCAAGCTGGGCTCCGAAAACCTTACGCCTTCCCGGTAGGGCGTCAGCTTTAAGACCATATCTCCCTCGTTTCTCATCCATTTCACCCCGCTTTTGCTGTCGTTCCAAAGCTAACTCGAGGGCTACGACTACATGCTAGCTTTGTCCGTCGGATTGCACTTTTACTCCTTTCGAAACAAAGATGCCTAAAAGCGCTATGATTCGGTCGCGCAAATACCTTGCGTCTTCCTCTAATATACCCAAAACGAAGCTCGATTTCTTCAGCTTCATCGATAGAAGTTGTTACGTCTCGTGAGTTAGCTTCGCGCCGCAATCGAATCTGGGTCTAGAAGATGAGTAACGAGGAGATATGACCAAAATCGGGAAACCGCGCAAGTCGGGCTCCGAAAACCTTACGCCTTCCCGGTAGGCGTCCCGCTTTTAGTACCATATCTCCCTCGTTTTCATCCATTTCTATTCCTGTTTTTGCTGTCTTTGGGTTAACCTAACTCGAGGGCTACGACTACATGCTAGCTTTGTCCGGTCTGACGCACTTTTACCCTTTTCGAAAATAGCACGCCTAAAAGCGCTATGATTCTCGCGCAAATACCTTCGCGTTTCCTTATCAATCTACCCCAACAGAAGCTCCATTTCTTAAGTTTCACCGATAGAAGTTGTTACGCTCTGATAGTTAGCTTCGCGCTGCAATCGAACGGGGTCTAGAAGATGAGTAACGAAGGGAGATATGAACCAAAATCGGAAACCGCGCAAGTCAGTGGGCCCGAAACCCTACGCCTTCCCCCGGCAGCGCCTGGCTTTAGCACCATATCTCCTCGTTTCTCATCCATTTCATTCCGTTTTGCTGTCTTTGCGAAGCTAAATCGAGAGGGCTACGACTACATGCTAGCTTTGTCCGTCTGGACCGCACTTTTAACTCTTCGAAACAAAGATGAAGCATGAAAGCGCTTATGATTCGTCAAGCAAATACCTTGCGTTCCTTATCGAATCTACCCCTCAAAAGCTCGATTTCTTCTGGGCCATCACCGATAGAAGTTGTTACGCTCTGCGAAGTTAGGCTTCCGCTACGCAATCGTAACGGGTCCTAGAAGATGAGTAACGAGGGAGATATGACCAAAATCGGGAAACCGCGCAAGTCAAGTCCAAGAAACCTTACGCCTTCCCGGTAGGCGTCTCGCTTAGCACCATATCTCCCTCGTTCTCTCATCTATTTCTATCTTTCCTGCTTTTGCTGTCTTTGGGCCGGGTTAACTCCGTTCACCGAGGGCTTTTCACTAAATGCTAGCTTTCGTCCGTCGTGGATTGCACTTTACCCTTTCTAAAAAAATAGCAAAGCTCTTGTATGGTGTTTCCCGCTTATTCGATTCGTCAGGGTAAATACCCTTGCGTTCTCCCTTCATATTAACTGTCGACCAATCTACCCTCAATAGAAGCTCTCGATTTCTTCAGCTTTCACCGATAGGGAAGCGTTGTATTAGTAGCGTGTCTGCGTGAAGTTAGCTTCCCCGACAGGAGGCTGGGTAATCAGAACGGTCTGGAAAGGTCTAGAAGATGAGTAACGAGGAGATATGACCAAAATCGGGAAACCGCACAAGTTACCGGGCCCGAAACCTTACGCCTTCCCTTGTAAGAGGCGCTCCGCTTTAGCACCATATCTCCCTCAAGCTTTCTCATCCATTTCACCGCTTTTTGCTGTCGCTCAAGCTAACTCAGAGGGCTATGACTACATGCTAGCTTTGTCCATCGGATTGCACTTTTTACCCTTTCGAAACAGCACAAATAAATGAAAGCGCTATGATTCGTCGCAAATACCTTGCTTTCCTTGTCAATCTTACCCCCTAAAACGTAAACTCGATTTCTTTGCCACCGATAGAAGTTGTTACGCTCTAGCGAAGTTAGCTTGTCATACGCAACGTAATCGGGTCTAGAAGATGAGTAACGAGGGAGATATGACTAAAATTCGGGAAACCGCGCAAGTCGGGCCCGAAAACCTTACACCTTCCCTAGAAGGCGGCCTCGCTTAGCACCATATCTCCCTCGCTTTTCATCCATTTCCCACCCCGTTTTGCTGTCGTTGTGAAGCTAACTCGTGGGGGCTACGACTACATGCTAGCTTTGTTCATCGGGATTGCACTTTTACTCCTTTCGGAACAAAGACACGCCTAAAAGCACCATGATTCATCGTCGCAAATACCTTGCATTCCTTGTCAAATCTACCCCAACGTGATGCTTGATTTCTTCGCTCACCGATAGAAGTTGTTACGTCTCGGCAAGTTAGCTTCGGGCTGCAATTAGAACGGTGGTCTAGAAGATGAGTAACGAGGGAGATATGACTAAAATCGGGAAACCGCGCAAGTCGGGCCGTGAAAACCTTACGCCTTCCCCGTAGGCGCTCCCGCGTTTTTAGTACCATATCTCCCTCGTTTCTCATCTATTTCATTCTGTTTTGTCTGTTTCCTCTTGCGAAGCTAACCCGTAGGGCTACGACTAACATGCTAGCTTTTCCGTCGGATTGGCATCTTTTACCTCTTTTGAAATAGCACGCTCTAAAGCGCTATGATTCGTCGCGCAAATACCTTTATTTGCGTTCCTTATCGAATCTACCCCTAACGTAAGCTCGCATTTCTTTAAGTTTCACCGATAGTTGTTACGTCCGCAAGTTAGCTTCTGCGCCGCAATCGAACTAGGGTCTAGAAGATGAGTAACTAGGAGATATGACTCAAAATCGGAAACCGCGCAAGTTACGGGCCCAAAACCTTACGCCTTCCCGATAGGCGTCGCTTAAGCACCATATCTCCTCGTTTCATCCATTTCACCCCTGTTTTGCTGTCGCTCGAAGCTAACTCGTAGGCTGGCGACTACATGCTAGCTTTGTCCATCTGGATTGCACTTTTACCCTTCTTCGAAACAAGACAACTTAAAAGCACCGCTATGATTCATCGCGCTAAATGCCTTGCATCTCCTTGTCGAATTCCACCCACCAACAGATGCTTGATTTCTTCAGTTTCACCGATAGAAGTTGTTACGTCTGCAAGTTAGCTCACATGCAATTAGAACGGGGTCTAGAAGATGAGTAACGAGGGAGATATGACCAAAATCGGGAAACCGCTGCAAGTTGGGCCAGAAAACCTTACGCCTTCCCTTGTGGGCGTCCCGCTTTTTTTAGTACCATATCTCCTCGTTTTTCATCTATTTCATCCTCGTTTTTTCTAGTCTTTGCGGAGCTAACTCGAGGGCTAAGACTACATGCTAGCTTTGTCCGTCGGATTGCACTTTTTTACCCTTTTGAAATAGCACAGCTGTAAAGCGCGATGATTCGTCGCCAGCAAATACCTTGCATTCCTTATCGAATCTACCTAACGGTAAGCTCGATTTCTTCAGTTTCACTCGATAGAAGTTGTTACGTCTAAGGAAGTTAGCTTCTGCGCACAATCGAATCGGGGTCTAGAAGATGAGTAACGAGGGAGATATGACCAAAATCGGAAACCGCGTGAAGTTGGGCCCGAAAACCTTACGCCTTCCCGTATGCGCCTCGCTTTAGCACCATATCTCCTCGTTTCTCATCCATTTCACCCTCGTTTTGGCTGTCGCTGTGAAGCTAACTCGAGGGCTATGACTACATGCTAGCTTTTGTCCATTGGATTGCACTTTTTACCCTTTCAAACAAAGACAGGTAAAGCGCTATGGATTCGTCTGCGCACAGTCACCTTGCGTTCTCATCGACCTACCCCAACACAGCTCTGATTTCTTAAGTTTCACCGATAGAAGTTGTTACGCCTCAAGCGAGTTAGCTTCTGCGCTGCAATCAGAACGGGTCTAGAAGATGAGTAACGAGGGAGATATGACCAAAATCGAAACCACGCAAGTTGGGCTCCGAAAACCTACGCCTTCCCCGAGGCGTCTCGCTTTAGCACCACATCTCCTCAAGCTTTCATCCATTTCACCCCCTGTTTTGTTGTCATTCTTAAGCTAACTCATAGGGCTACGACTACATGTCTGGCTTTGTCCGTCGGATTGCACTTTTTTACTCCTTTCAAAACAAAGACAAACTAAAAGCGCTTATGATTCGTCGCGCAAATATTTTCGCTTTCTCTTCTTGTCAATCTACACCAACAGAAGCTCGATTTCTTTTAGTTTCACCGGGAGCATAGTTGTTACGCCTGCGTGAGTTAGCTTCTCGCTGCAATCAGAACGGGGTCTAGAAGATGAGTAACGAGGAGATATGACCAAAATCGGGAAACCGCAAGTTAGTCTGGCCCGCAAAACCTTACGCCTTCCCGTGAGGCGTCTCGCTTTTAGCACCATTATCTCTCTCGTTTCTCATCCATTTCACCCCATTTGCTGTCGCTTTTTGAAGTTAACTCGAGGGCTACGACTACATGCTAGCTTTTAGTACGTCTGATTGCACTTTTTACCCTTTCTAAACAAGACAAATAGTAAAAGCGCTTATGATTCATCGCGCAAATACCTTGCGTTCTCTTGTTGAATCTACCCACCCCAACGTAAGCTCGATTTCTTCAGTTCACCAATAGAAGTTGTTATTTCGGCGAGTTAGCTTCAGCGTCGCAATCAGAATGGGGTCTAGAAGATGAGTAACGAGGGAGATATGGGACCAAAATTGAAAACCGCGACAAGTCGGCTGAAAAACCTTACGCCTTCCCTTAGGACGGCTCGCTTAGCAACATATCTCCCCCTGCCGGTCGCTTTTCCATCCATTTCATTCCGTTTTTATTTCGCTATCTTAAAGTATGGGTTAACTCGTAGGCTACGACTACATAACGAGCTCTAGTTTCTTCGTCCAGTGGAAGGCTTACGACTGCGAATTTTAACCTTCGGAATAGCACATCTAAAAGCTATGATTCGTCCCGCAAAGATACCTTGTAGTGGTCCTTTGTCAAATCTACCCCCCCCCCAACCTAAGCTTTGCAGCATTTCTTCAGCTTTACTAATAAAACTTGTTAAGTCTGGCGCAAGTTACAGCTAAACCGCTGCAATCACAATGGGGTTGGTCGTGAAGATTTAGTAAACGCAGGAGATATGACTCAAAATCGGAAACCGCGCAAGTCGGACCTAAAACCTAACGCCTTCCCGATAGCCGCTCATTTAGCACCATATCTCCCCGCGTTCTCATCCATTTCACCCTCGCTTTGCTGTCGTCCAGAAGCTAACTCGTATGAGGGGTACGGAACTACGCATGCTAGCTTTGCACCTTCCCGTCGGGATTGCACTATATCTTTTACTCCCTTTCGGCCGTCTATGCAAAGCAAAGCTAAATAATCACCATGATCTCTCGTCAATGTGGCAAGCACCTTTTGCCTCTTTGTCGAATCAACCACCTAATGTAAGCTCGATTTCATCAGCGCTTAGTTTCTCACCAACCAACGAAGTTGTTATTGTCCCACCAAGGAAGGCTTAGCTTCTGCGCTTGCACGTACCGAACGGGGTCTAGAAGATGAGTAACGAGGGAGATATGACCAAAATCGGGAAACCGCAAGTAAGTTGGGCCCAAAACCTTTACGCCTTCCTTGGTAGGCGTCCGCTAAAGCACCATATCTCCCTCGTTTCTCATCCATTTCATTCCGTTTTGCTGTCTTTGCTAAGCTAACTCGGAGGGCTACGACTACATGCTGGCTTTGTCCGCTCGGATTGCACTTTTAGCCTTTCAACAAAGACACCTAAAAGCGCTATGATTCATCGCAAATACCTTGCGTTCTCTTGTACTCTACCCCAACGTAAGCTCCATTTCTTCGCTCACCGAATAGAAGTTGTTATGTCCAAGTGCGAGTTAGCTTCACGCGTTGCAATCGAACGGGTCTAGAAGATGAGTAATGAGGAGATATGACCAAAATCGGGAAACCGCTAAGTCAGTGGGTCCCGAAAACCTTACGCCTTCCCTGGGCAGGGCGGCTCCGCTTTAGCACCACATCTCCCTCAAGCTTCTCATCCATTTCACCCCTATTTTGCTGTCATTCTTAAGCTAACTCAGAGGGCTACGACTACATGCTAGCTTTGTCTATCGGATTGCACTTTACCCTTTCAAACAAGACAAATTTAAAAGTGCTATGATTCGTCGCGCAGAACATTTTGGTTTTCCTTTGTCGAATCTACACCAACGTAAGCTCGATTTCTTTAGTTTCACCGATAGAGTTGTTACGTCTTGTGAGTTAGCTCACATAAGCAATCATAACGGGTCCAGAAGATGAGTAACGAGGGAGATATGACCAAAATCGAAACCACAGCAAAGTTAGCCTCGAAACCTTACGCCTTCCCGTGTAGGCGTCTCGCTTAGCACCATATCTCTCTCGCTTTCATCCATTTCACCCTATTTTGCTGTCGTTTTGAAGCTAACTCGGAGGGCTACGACTACATGCTAGCTTTGTACGTCGGATTGCACTTTACCTTTCGGAAAGCAAAGTGTTATGACCTACGAAAGCGCTATGCATTCCATCGCGCAAATCACCTTATGCGGTTCTTTGTCGACCCATCGTTACCCCCAACGTAGTTCAAGCCTCCGATTTCTTCTCGGGTCTTTGGTTGACCACCAATAGCAGTTAATCCAAACCTTACGCCTTTTCCTCTTAAGAGGCTGAAGTTAGCTTCATCCAGGTAATCAGTAACTAGGGTCTTAGAAGATGAATAACGAGGGAGATACGACCAAAATCGGGAAACCGCCAGCAAGTTGGGCTCCACGGAAAACTCTACGCTTCTTCCTAGCAGGGCACCGCTTTTCCCGTTTCCTCAGCAACATATCTCCCTCGCTTTCATCCATTTCATTCCGCTTTGCGCTATCTTTGCGGTTAACCCTGCAGGGCTACGCACTACATGCTAGCTTTGTCCGCCCGGACTGCACTTTTAACCTTTCGGGAAATAAGCACATCTAAAAGCTATGATTCGTCGCAAGATACCTTGCCTTCCTTGTCAAATCTACCCCAATGGAAGCTCGATTTCTTCGCTTTACTCATAGAACTTGTTAAGTCTCCGCAAGTTAGCTTCGCCCCGCAATCAAAACTGGGTGTAGAAGATGAGTAACGCAGGGAGATATGACCAAAATCGAGAAACCGCGCAAGATTGGGCCCGAAAACCTTACTCCTTCCCTTAAGCGTCTCGCTTTTAGCACCATTCTCCTCAAGCTTCATCCATTTCACCCCGCTTTTGCCGTCGCTCCAAGGTAAGCTCAACTGCAGGGTACGACTACATGCTAGCTTTGGTCCATCGGATTGCACTTTTACCTTTTCAAACAAAGCACAAAAGCAGCGCTATGATTCATCGCGCAAATACTCCCTGCGTGTCTCCTCTGTCGAATCTACCCCAACATGAAGCTCGATTTCTTTCAGTTTCACCAATAGATAAGTTGTTATTGCCTGGGCGAGTTAGCTTCGCTGCAATCTTAACGCGGGTCTAGGAAGATGAGTAACGAGGGGAGATATGACCAAAATCGGGAAATCACGGCAAGTTAGGCCCAAAAACCTTATGCCTTCCTGAGTAGGCGTTCTGTTTTTAGCACCATATCTCCCTCGTTTTCATCCATTTCACTCCGTTTTGCTGTCGCTGTGAGTTAACTCCGAGGGCTACGACTACATGCTGGCTTTGTCTCTGGCTGATTGCACCTTTTAACTTTTCGAAAACAAGCACAAAGTTCTAAAAGCGCCATGATTCATCGCGCAGTAAAATACTCCTCGTCCTCGTCGAATCTACCCTACCGTAAGCTCTGATTTCTTCAGTTTTTGCTAACGAATAGAAGTTGTTATGTCCCACGGCGAGTTAGCTTCACGCTGCAATCTGAACGGGGTCTAGAAGATGAGTAACGAGGGAGATATGACCAAAATCGAAACCGCGCAAGTCAGGGCTGTCGAAAACCTTACGCCTTCCCGGAGGTTTCGCTCTCTAGCACCATATCTCCCTAGCTTTCATCCATTTCATTCCTTCGCTTTTGGCTGTCGTTGCGAATCTAACTCGTGAGGGCTGCGACCACATGCTAGCTTTGTCCGTTGGATTACACTTTTTACTCCTTTCAAACAAAGATAAAATGCTAAAAGCGCTATGATTCACCGCAAAGCAAAGACGCTTTCATTCTTTTCGAATCTACCCCAACAAGCTCGATTTCTTCAGTTTCACCGACAGAAGTTGTTACTGCCCTACGAGTTAGCTCCAAACGTCGAATCAGAACGGGGTCTAGAAGATGAGTAACGAGGGAGATATGAACCAAAATCGAAACTCAGCTAGGAAGTTGGGCCCGAAAACCTTACGCCTTCCCCGCTAGGGCGTCTGCTTAGCACCATTCTCCTCAAGCTTCTCATCCATTTCACCCCGCTTTTGCTAGTCGCTACGGTTAACCTCTGCAAGGGCTACGACTAAATGCTAGCTTTGTCCGTCGGATTGCACTTTTACCCTTTCGAAATAAAGACAAATTACCAAGCGTTATGCGATTCGTCGCGCAAATACGCTTTTGTTCCTTGTCGGAATCTACCCTCAATGTAAGCTCTGATTTCTTCAGTTTCACCGATAGAAGTTGTTATGCTCGGCGAAGTTAGCTTTTCGCCTTCGCAATCGAACGGGGCTCCCAGAAGATGAGTAACGAGGAGATATGACCAAAATCGGGAAACCGCAAGCAAGTTCGGGCTCCGAAAACCTTACGCCTTCCCAGGTAGGCGTCGCTTTTAGCACCATATCTCCCTCATTTCTCATCCATTTCACCCGTCTTGCTTCGCTAGGTTAACTGGCCTGGCGACATGGCTAACTCGGGAGGGCTATGACTACATGCTAGCTTTCTATGTTCGTCACAGGGTTTGATTGAATTACTTCTAAATGGAAGTCGATTTCTTCAATTTCACCGGGAGTAGAAGTTTTATGTCCGCTTCAAACACAGCACCCAAAAGCTGCTCATGATTTGTCGTACCGCGCAAGCGTATGCCGGCTTTGCGTCGGTTTGCCCTTCCTTTCGAATCTACTCATTGATTCATCGAAGCTCGATTTCTTCTTCAAGCCACCCAATAGAAGTTGTTAGGGTTCTGTGAGTTAGCTTTCACCTTGTAATCGAATGGGGTCTAGAAGATGAGTAACGAGGAGATAGGACACAAAAACGAGAAACCACGCAAGTCGGCGCTGAAAACCTTACGCCTTCCTGGTGAGGCGCCCGCTTTTAGCACCATATCTCTCTCGTTTCTCATCCATTTCACCCCGTTTTGCTGTCGCTATGGAGTTAACTCGAGGGCTACGACTACATGCCGGCTTTGTCCGTCGGATTGCACTTTTACCTTTTCGAAACTAGACACTAAAAGCGCTATGATTCATCGCGCAAATACCTTAGTGTTCCTCGTCGAATCTACCTCAACTGGAAGCTCGATTTCCTTCAGTTTCACCGATAGAAGTTGTTACGTCCGCGAGTTAGCTTTCTTCGCATGGCACCGAACGGGGTCTAGAAGATGAGTAACGAGGGAGATAAGACCAAAATTGGCCGAAACCCTTCTGCCAGTGCGTCAGGTGCCTGAAACCTTACGCCTTCCCTACAAAGGCGCCCGCTTTTAGCACCATATCTCCCTCGTTTCATCCATTTCACCCCGTTTTTGCCGTCTGCTGAAGGGTAACTCCTGAGGGCTACGACTACATGCTAGCTTTGTCCGTCGGATTGCACTTTTACTCTTTCAATGCAAAGTTGCAATGAAAGCGCTATGATCCATGCCGCTCAAAGATGCCTCGCATTCCTTTCATCAATCTACCCTCAATGTAAGCTCGATTTCTTCAGCTTCACCGTGATGAAGTTGTTACGTCTGCGAGTTAGCTTCTGGCCGCAATTAGAACGGGGTCTAGAAGATGAGTAACGAGGAGATATGACCAAAATCGAGAAACCGCGCAAGTTGGGCCCGGAAAACCTACGCTTTCCCCAAAGGGTAGGCGTCCCGCTTTTAGCACCATATCTCCTCGTTTCTCATCCATTTCACCCCCGCTTTGTCGATCCTGCTAAGTAAGCTTAACTCAGAGGGCTGGGCGACTACATGGCTCAGCTTTGTCCGTCAGGATTGCACTTTTACCCTTTCAAACAAAGACACAATTAAAAGCGCTATGATTCATCGCGCAAATACCTTGCGCGTTCCTTGTCAATCTACCCTCAACCAATGAGCTTGATTTCTCTTGTCAGTTTCGCCAGATAGAAGTTGTTACGCCCTCCGCGAGTTAGCTTCACGCCGCAATCGAACGGGGTCCAGAAGATGAGTAACGAGGGAGATATGACCAAAATCGGAAACCGCATAAGTTGGGCCCGAAAACCTTACGCCTTCCCGTAGGCGTCTCCGCTTTTAGCACCACATCTCCTCGCTTTCATCCATTTCACCTCGCTTTGCCGTCGTTGCGAAGCTAACTCCGTAGGGCTACGACTACATGCTGGCTTTGTCCGTCGGATTGCACTTTTACCCTTTCAAACAAAGACAGCTAAAAGCAACTATGATTCTGTCACAAAACACGCCTATTCCTCGTCATCTCAATCTACCTCAACTAGAAGTTCGATTTCTTCGCTTCACCGATACAAGTTGTTACGTCCAAGGAGTTAGGCTTCACGCTGCAATCGAACGGGGTCTAGAAGATGAGTAATCGAGGAGATATGACCAAAATCGGAAACCCGCGCAAGTTGGGCCCGAAACCTTACGCCTTCCCGGGGAGCCCCGCTTCTTTAGCACCATATCTCCTCAAGCCATCCATTTCACCCCACTTTTGCTGTCGCTGTGAAGCTAACTCGAGGGCTACGACTACATGCTAGCTTTGTCCGCTGGGATTGCACTTCTTTACCCTTTCAAAACAGCACAACTAAAAGCGCTATGATTTGTCGCAGCAGATACCTCGTTCCTTGTCGAATCTACCCAAATGAAGCTCGATTTTTCGTTTCACCGAGAGAAGTTGTTACGTCTGCGAGTTAGCTTTACGCTCCTGCAATCGAACGGGGTCTAGAAGATGAGTAACGAGGAGATATGAACAAAATCGGAAACCGCGCTAAAGTTGGGCCCGAAACCTTACACCTTCCTTGTGATATGCGTCTCGCTTTTTAGCACTCATATCTCTCTCAAGCTTTCTCATCCATTTCACCCCGTTTTGCCAGTCGTTGCGAAGGCTAACTTAGAGGGCTACGACTACATGCTAGCTTTGTTCTGGCCGGATTGCACTTTTACCCTTTCGAAATGACAGCTAAAAGCGCTATGATTTATCGCGTGGTAAATACCTCGCGTTCCTCTTGTCGAACCTACCCCAACGTAAGCTCGATTTCTTCAGTTTCACCAATAGAAGTTGTTACTGTCTCGCCGAAGTTAGCTTCGCGCTGCAATCGTAACGGGTCTAGAAGATGAGTAACGAGGGAGATATGACCAAAATCGGGAAACCGCGCTAGTTGGGCCCGAAAACCTTACGCCTTCCTGTGAGCATCCGCTTAGCACCATATCTCCCTCGCTTTCCATCCATTTCACCTTTGCTTTGTCGTCGCTGCTGAAGCTAACTCTGAAGAGGGCTATGACTACATGCTGGCTTTGTCCGTCGGATTGCACTTTTACCCTTCGCGAAAAAAACACACCCAAAGCTATGCACCTCGCCTGCCAACACCCCCTGATTCATCTCGCTTTACAATACCTTGCTGTGTTTCTCATCGAATTGTACTCTCAAATCTACCTCATGGAAGCTCGATTTCTTCTTTTACACCGATAGAAGTTGTTACGCACATGAAGTTAGCTTCATTACCGCAATCGTAGAACGGGTCTAGAAGAGTGAGTAACGAGGGAGACATGACCAAAATCGGAAACCGCGTGTTGGGCCCGAAAAACCTTACGCCTTCCCCCTGTAGGCGTCCGCTTAAGCACCATATCTCCCTCGCTTTCATCCATTTCATCTCCGCTTTTGCCGTCATTTGCAAAGCTAACTCGAGGGCTACGACTACATGCTAGCTTTGTCCATCGGATTGCACTTTACCCTTTCAAAAAAGCACAGCTAAAAGCGCTATGATTCGTCGCGCAAAACACCTGGCGTTCCTCATCGAATCTACCCCCAATGGAAGCTCGATTTCTTCAGTTTCACCGATAGAAGTTGTTACGCCGCCGTGAGTTAGCTTCGCTACGCAATCAGAACGGGGTCTAGAAGATGAGTAACGAGGAGATATGACCAAAATCGAAACCGCGCAAGTTGGGCCTCGAAACCTTACGCTTCCCGGTAGGCGTCTCCGCTTAGCACCATATCTCCCTCAAGCTTCCATCCATTTCACCCCGTTTTGCTGTCAACGTTAAGCAGAAGCTAACCTCCGTAGGGCTAACGACTTAGATGCCATCTTTGTCCGTCGGATTGACACTTTTTACCCTTTCGAAACAGTACAAATAAAAGCAGCTATGATTCGTCACGTCAAATACCTTAGTGCTCTCATCGAATCACCCCAACAAACAAGCTTGATTTCTTCAGCGCCACCCTTTAGAAGTTGCTATGCTCATGAGCTAGTTTCACCATGCAATGTAACGGGCTCCAGGAAGATGAGTAACCAGGGAGATATGACCAAAATCGGGAAACCGCGCAAGTTGGGCCCGAAAAACCTTACGCCTTCCCATAGGGCGTCCGCTTAGCACCATATCTCCCTCGCTTTCATCCATTTCACCCTGTTTTGCTAGTCTTTGCTGAAGCTAACTCGAGGGCTACGACTACATGCTGGCTTTGTCCGTCGGATTGCACTTTTACCCCTTTTCGAAATAAGCACAGCATGTGCTCGCTATGATTCATCGCGCAAATACCTCAGCTTTCTCGTCAACTACCCCAACAGAACCGATTTCTTTAGTTTCACCGATAGAAGTTGTTACGCTCCAAGGCAGTTAGCTTCACGCAATCGTAACGGGTCTAGAAGATGAGTAACGAGGAGATATGACTAAAATCGGAAATCACAAGTAAGTTGGGTCCGAAAACCTTACGCCTTTCCCGGTAGGCGGCCCTTCTTAGCACCATATCTCCCTCGCTTTCTCATCCATTTCACCTCGCTTTGCTAGTCGCTAAAGCTAACTCGAGGGCTACGACTACATGCTAGCTTTGTCCGTCGGATTGCACTTTTACCCTTTCAAACAAAGACGCTAAAAGCGCTATGATTCGTCGCGCAGATACCTGCGTTCTCGCTCGTCGAATCTACCCCAACAGTAAGCTCGATTTCTTCAGTTTCACCGATAGAAGTTAGTTACGCCTGCGAAAGTTAGCTTCGCGCCGCAATCAGAACGGGGTCTAGAAGATGAGTAACGAGGGAGATATGACTAAAATCGGAAACCGCGCAAGTCAAGTGGGCCCGAAAACCTTACACCTTCCCTAGGCCTCGCTTAGCACCATATCTCCTCGTTTCTCATCTATTTGCATCCGTTTTGTTGTCGTTGCGAAGCTAACTCGAGGGCTATGACTACATAGCTAGCTTTGTCCTGGTCGACACTTTTCACCCTTTCGAAACAAAGGCACATTAAAAGCGCTATGATTCGTCGCGCAACATACCTTCGTATCCTCGTTGAAATCTACCCTAACAGAAGCCTCCGATTTCTTCGCCACCAATAGAAGTTGTTACGCCTCAAGAAGTTAGCTTCGCGGCTGCAATCAGAACTGGTCTAGAAGATGAGTAACGAGGGAGATATGACTGCAACCGGAAACCGCTACAGTTGGGCTCCGAAAACCTACGCCTTCCTCGCTGGTAGGCGTCCCGCTTTATTAGCACCATATCTCCCTCGCTTTCCATCCATTTCACCTCTCTTTGCGTCGTTGGCGAAAGCTAACTCGCAGGGCTACGACTACATGTTTTTGTCCTTCGATTGCACTTTTTTTTCCCTTTCGAAACAAAGCACAGCCTAGAAAGCGCTATGATTCGTCGCAAGGCAAATACCTTTCGTTGCTCTCATCGAATCTACCCCAACGGAAGCTCGATTTCTTTGCTCACCGATAGAAGTTGTTACGCCTGCGAGTTAGCTATCAGGTTGCAACGAACGTGGGTCTAGAAGATGAGTAACGAGGGAGATATGACAAAATCGGAAAACCGCCGCAAGTCGGGTCTCAAAAACCTTACGCTTTCCCAGAGGGCGTTCCGTTAAGCACCATATCTCCTCGCTCTTCATCCATTTCACTCGCTTTGCCGTCAGCAATGAAGCTAACTCGAGTAGGCTACGACTACAATGCTAGCTTTGTCCGTCGGGTTGCACTTTTTTACCCTTTCAAAACAAAGCACAGCAAAAGTAGCTATGATTCATCGCGTAGACTGCCTGCGCTCTTGTTGAATCTACACCAACGGAAGCTCTGATTTCTTTAGTTTCACCGATAGAAGTTGTTACGTCGCAGTTAGCTTATCGCACCCAATCGTAACGGGGCCTCAGAAGATGAGTAACGAGGAGATATGACCAAAATCGAAAACCGCGCAAGTCGGGCTCGAAAACCTTACGCCTTCCTAGTAGGGCGTCCGCTTTAGCACCATATCTCCCGCTTGAGCTCTTCCATTTGCACCCCGTTTTGCTGTTGCGAAGCTAACTCAGAGGCTACGACTAAGATAGCGGCTTTGTCATTCGGGATTGCACTTTTACCCTTTCAACAAAGATACCTAAAAGCGCTTATGATTGATCGCGCAATACCTCAACGTTCCTCATCAGAATCTACCCCAACAGAAGCTCTTGATTTACTTTACGTTTCACCAATAGAAGCTGTTACGCCTGCAAGAGTTAGCTTCGCTACTGCAACGTAACGGGCTCTAGAAGATGAGTAACGAGGAGATATGACCATAAAAATTGAAACAAAAGTCAAGTAGGGCCCAAAAACCTTTACGCATTCTTCCCGTAGGCTCAGCTTTTAGCACCATATCTCCCTCAAGCTTCTCATCCATTTCACCCGCTTTTACTGCTTTGTTATGTTAACCTCGTAGGGGCTACGACTACATGATAGTTCTTGCCTGTCGTGATTGCACTTTTACCCTTTTGAAATAGCACAATTAAAAGTGCTTATGATTCGTCGCGGCGAGATACCTTGCTTCCCTCGTTAGAATCTACCCAAATGTAAGCTTCGATTTCTTCAGTTTCACCGATAGAAGTTGTTACGTCCATGAGAGTTAGCTTCACGCTGTAATCAGAACGGGTCTAGAAGATGAGTAATGAGGGAGATATGACCAAAATCGGGAAATCAAGCGCAAGTTGGGCTTCCGAAACCTCTACGCCTTCCCTAAGTAGGCCCATGGTAGCACCATATCTCCCCTCAAGCTCATCCATTTCTCCCCTGCTTTGCTGTCGTTGCGAACCTAACCCTAGAGGGCCACGACTACATGCTAGCGCTTTGTCCGTTGATTGCACTTTCTTACCCTTCTAAACAAAGATGACTAAAAGCTTAACATGATTCGTCACGCAGAACTTGCTTCCTCATCGAATCTTACCCTAAATGTAGCTTTCATTTCTTCAGTTTCACCGATAGAAGTTGTTACGCTCACGAGTTAGCTTCTGCACGCAATCAGAACGGGTCTAGAAGATGAGTAACGAGGAGATATGACCAAAATCGGGAAACCGCATGCTGGGGTCCGAAAACCTTACGCCTTCCTAGGCGGCCTCGCTTTAGCACCATATCTCCCCTCGCTTCTCATCCATTTCACCTCGTTTTGTAGTCGCTGTAAGCTAACTCGTGAGGCTACGACTACATGCTAGCTTTGTCCTGTCGGATCGCACTTTCTTTACCCTTTTCAAACAAGCACAAATACAAATGCGCTATGATTCGTCGCTAAGCATATCCTTATGGTTCCGTCGAACCTACCCTCAATGGCAACAAGCTCGATTTCTTCAGTTTCACCTGAGAGAAGTTGTTACGCTCTAGTTATCTTCGCTCCGCAATCCGTAATGGGTCTAGAAGATGAGTAACGAGGAGATATGACCAAAATTGGGAAACCGCAAGTTGGGCCCGAAAACCTTACGCCTTCCCGGTAAGAGGCGTCTTTAGCACCATATCTCCTCAGCTCCATCTATTTCACCCCTTTTGCATCGCTAAGCTAACTCGAGGGGCTGGCTGACTACATGCTAGCTTTGTCCTTCGGATTGCACTTTTACCCTTTCGAAACAGCATAGCTAAAGCGCTATGATTCGGTCGCGCGATACCTTCGCTTTCCTTGTCGAATCTACCCCAATGTAAGCTCGATTTCTTCAGGCCACCGATAGAAGTTGTTACTCTCGCGAGTTAGCTTCGTGCTGCAATCAGAATGGGGTCTAGAAGATGAGTAACGAGGGAGATATGACCAAAATCGGGAAACCGCGCAAGTTGGGCCCGAACCTACACCTTCCCTGTAGGCGTCTCGCTTAGCACCATACTCCCTGCTTTCTCATCCATTTCACCCCTGTTTTGTTGTCGTTGCGAAGCTAACTCAGAGGCCTACGACTACATGCTAGCTTTGTTCATCGGATTGCACTTTACTCCTTTCAAACAAGACGCTAAAAGTGCTATGATTCGTCGCGGGAAATGCCTCCCGTTCTCTTGTTAAATCTACCCCAACAAGCTCGATTTCTTCAGTTTCACCGATAGAAGTTGTTACGTCTGCGTGAGTTAGCTTCGCTGCAATCACTTGAATGGGTCTAGAAGATGAGTAACGAGGGAGATAAGACCAAAATCGGGAAACCACGCAAGTTGGGTCCGAAACCTTACGCCTTCCCGTAGGCGTCTCGCTTAGCACCATATCTCCCTCGCTTTCATCCATTTCACTCCTTTTTGCAGTCGTTGCGAAGCTAACTCAGAGGGCTACGACTACATGCTAGCTTTGTCCGCCGGATTGCACTTTTACCCTTTAAAACAGCACAGCTAAAAGCTGCTATGATTCGTCCGCAAAAATACGCTTGCTCCTTATCGAATCTACCCCAACAAGCTCGATTTCTTCAACTTTCACCGGAGGAGAGTTGTTACGCCGCGAGTTAGCTTCTGCGCTGCAATCAGAACGGGGTCTAGAAGATGAGTAACGAGGGAGATATGACCAAAATCGGGAAACCGCGCAAGTTGGGGCCCGAAAACCTTACGCCTTCCCTGAAGGCGTCTCGGGCTATAGCACCATATCTCCTCGTTTCTCATCCATTTCACCCCGTTTTTGTCGTTGCGAAGCTAACTCGGAGGGCTATGACTACATGCCAGCTTTGTCCATTGGATTGCACTTTTACCTTTCAACAGCAGGCAAATTAAAAGCGCTATGATTCATCGCGCAAATACTTTGGGCGCTTTCATCGAATCTACCTTAACGTGGCTCGATTTCTTTAGTTTCACCAATAGAAGTTGTTACGCCCATGAGTTAGCTTCGACCTGCAATCGAACGGGGTCTAGGAAGATGAGTAACGAGGGAGATATGACCAAAATCGGGAACCGCGCAAGTTGGGCCCAAAACCTTACGCCTTCCTTGTAGGCGTCGCTTTTAGCACCATATCTCCTCGCTTTCATCCATTTCACCCCGCTTTTGCTGTCATTGCTGAAGGTTAACTCGAGGGCTACGACTACATGCTGGCTTTGTCCGTCTGATTGCACTTTTACCCTTTCGAAACAAAGCATGCAGCTAAAAGCGCTATGATTCGTCGCAAGCAAATACCTCGCTTCCTCGTTGAATCTACCCCAATTCTAAGCTCGATTTCTTCAGCTTCACCGATGAAGTTGTTACGTCTCGAGTTAGCTTCGCGCCGCAATCGTAACTGGGGTCTAGAAGATGAGTAACGAGGAGATATGACCAAAATCGGGAAACCGCTGTAGTTGGGCTCCGAAAACCTTACGCCTTCCCTGTGGTAAGAGGCTCGTTTAGCACCATATCTCTCAAGCTTCATCATCCATTTCACCCCGTTTTGCTGTCATTGAAGCTAACTCGGAGGGCTATGACTACATGCTGGCTTTGTCCGCTGGATTGTACTTTACCCTTCCAAACAGCACACAGCCTAAAAGCGCTATGATTCGTCGCAAGCAACACCCCGCATTCCTCATTGAATCTACCCCAACGTAAGCTCGATTTCTTCAGTTTCACCAATAGAAGTTGTTACGCCCGCAGTTAGCTTCTTGTGTAAAGGCAATCAGAATCGGGTCTAGAAGATGAGTAACGAGGAGATATGACTAAAATCGGGAAACCAAGCGCAAGTTGGGCCTCGAAACCTTACGCCTTCCCGCAGCGCCCCGCTTTTAGCACCATATCTCCTCGTTTCATCCATTTCACCCCCGTTTTTGCGTCGTTGTGTAAGCTAACTCGAGGGCTACGACTACATGCTAGCTTTGTCCTGTCGATTGCACTTTTACCCTTTCAAAATAGCACAGCTAAAAGGGCGCTATGATTCACGGTAGCCTTTATCCCTACCTTGTCGTAACCTACCTCTCAATTGTAAGCTCGATTTCTTCAGTTTCACCAATAGAAGTTGTTACGCTCCGGGAGTTAGCTTACGCTGCAATTAGAACGGGTCTAGAAGATGAGTGAATCGAGGGAGATATGACCAAAATCGGGAAATCAGCCGTAAGTTGGGCTCAAAACCTACGCTTTCCCGAGAGGCGTCCGCTTTAGCACCATATCCTCCTCGCTTCTCATCCATTTCACCTGCTTTCTGTCGGCGTCTGATGGCTAACTCAGAGGGCTACGATCACATGTTAGCTTTGTCCTGGCTTGGATTGCACTTTTACCTCTTTCAAAAGACAAACTAAAAGCTCATGATTCGTCGCTGTACGCCTGTGCTCCTTGTCAATCTACTCAACGTGGAAGCTCGATTTCCTTCGCCCGGTTCACCGATAGAAGTTGTTACGTGCCTCGAGTAAGCTTCTGCACCGCAATCGTAACGGGGTCTCAGAAGATGAGTAACGAGGAGATATGACCAAAATTGGGAAATCAAAGCAAGTGCCCGAAAACCTTATGCCTTCCTTAGGGGTCTCGCTTTTTTTAGCACCATATCTCCCTCGCTTCTCATCCATTTCACCTTGTTTGCTGTCGCTCAAGGCGGTTAACTCGTGAGGGCTACGACTACATGCTAGCTTTGTCTCTTGGTTGATTGCACTTTTATACCTTTCTCGAACAGCATAGCGATAAAGTGGCGCTATGATTCGGCTGCCAAGCAAATACCGCGTTCCTCATCTAATCTACCTCAACGAAGCTTTCGATTTCTTCTGGCTTCACCGATAGAAGTTGTTACGTCTGAGTTAGCTTCACCGCCGCAATCGTGAACGGGGTCTAGAAGATGAGTAACGAGGGAGATATGACCAAAATCGAGAAACCATGGCAAGTTGGGCCTGAAAACCTACGCCTTCCCTAGGCGTCGCTGCTAGCACCATATCTCCCTCGTTTTCATCCATTTCACTCCGTTTTTGCTGTCTTTGCTAGGTTAACTCGTAGAGGTTACGACTACATGCTAGCTTTGTCCTGGCTGATTGCACTTTTACCCTTTCGAAAACACAAGACATTAAAAGGCGCTATGATTCTTTGTCACAAATACCGTTGCTCCTTGTATCGACCTACCTCTAACTGTAAGTTTTCAGATTTCTTTCAGTTTCACTGATAGAAGTTGTTATGTCGACATAGTTAGCTTCAGACTGGCTGTAATCGAACGGGGTCTAGAAGATGAGTAACGAGGGAGATATGACCAAATCGGAAACCGCCAGTAAGTTGGGCCCAAAACCTTACGCTTCCCGGTCAGGCGTCCTGCTTTTAGCACCATATCTCCCTGCTTCTCATCCATTTCACCCTGTTTTGCTGTCTGCTGAAGCTAACTCAGAGGGGAGGGTACACTACATGCCGGCTTTGTCCATCGATTGCACTTTTACCCTTTCGAAACAAGATGCCTAAAAGCGCTATGATTCGTCACAGCAAATACCTCGTGTTTCTTGTCGAATCTACCTCCAACGTAAGCTCGATTTCTTTAGTTTCACCGATAGAAGTTATACGCCCAGTGAGTTAGCTTCGCTGCAATTAGAACGGGTCTAGAAGATGAGTAACGAGGGAGATATGACCCAAAATCGGGAAACTGCGTTAAGTCGGGCCCGAAAACCTTACGCCTTCCCTGACAGGCTCCCCGCTTTTAGCACCATATCTCCCTCGCTTTCTCATCCATTTCACCGCTTTACTGTCCGTTGCAAGGCTAACTCGAGAGGCTACGATTACATGCTGGCTTTGTCCGTTGGATTGCACTTTTACCCTTTTCAAACAAAGACTAGCTAAAAGCGCTATGATTCGTCGCGCAAATACCTTAGCGTTCCTTGTCGAATCTACCCTCAACCAAGCTCGATTTCTTTAGTTTCACCGATAGAAGTTGTTACGTCCGCGAGTTAGCTTCAGCGCCTGCAACCGTAACGGGTCTAGAAGATGAGTAACGAGGAGATATGACCAAAATCGGGAAACCGCGTGCTGGGCCCGAAAAACCCTTACGCCTTCCCGTAGGCGTCCGCTTAGCACCATACCTCCCTCGCTTTCTTATCCATTGCACCCTTTTTGCTGTCGTCGGAAATCTAACTCGCAGGGCAATGACTACATGTCGCTTTGTTCGGCTTAGGATTGCACTCCTTTACCCTTTCAAACAAAGACAGCCTAAAAGCTGCTATGATTCATCGCAGAAATACCTTCATGGCTCCTCATGTCGAATCCACCCCAACAAGGCTCTAGATTTCTTCAGCTTTCACCGATAGAAGTTGTTACGTCCTCTGAGTTAGCTTCCCGCGCCGCAATTACCGAACGGGGTCTAGAAGATGAGTAACGGGGAGATAGCTGAATCAGCAAATCAGAAATTACAAGGCAAGTTGGGCTCGAACACCTTACGCCTTCCCTTGTAGGCGTCCGCTTTTAGCACCATATCTCCTCGCTTTCAAGCTCCTCCATTTCACTCTCTTCTTTCGCTGTCTTTGCGAGTTGCACTCGGAGGGCTACGACTACATGCTAGCTTTGTTCTGGCTGGATTGCACTTTACCCTTTCAAAAGCACAACTAAAAGTGCTAGGATTCGTCACGTAGATGCTCTTGCGTTCCTTGTCGAATCTACCCCAATAGGGAAGCTCGATTTCTTTCAAGTTTCACCGATAGAAGTTGTTAAGTACAAAAGAGTTAGCTTCCAAGCACCGTAATCGAACGGGTCTAGAAGATGAGTAAACCAGGGGAGATATGACCAAAATAGTGGGAACCGCGCAAGTTCAGGGCCCGAAAAACCTTACGCCTTCCCCTTAGGCGCCCGCTTAGCACCATATCTCCCTCGTTTCATCCATTTCACCCTGTTTGCTGCCTCTTGCAAAGCTGAACTCGTAGGGGCTACGACTATATGCTAGCTTTGTCCGTCGGATTGCACTTTTACTCTTTCGAAACAAAGACACCTAAAAGTGCTATGATTCGTCGCGCAGACGCCTGCATTCCTCGTTGAATTCACCCGTCACGCTGAAGCTTTCTCGATTTCTTCTGGGCCACCGATAGAAGTTGTTACATTCAGTGAGTTAGCTTCGCGCGCAATCGAACGTGGTCTAGAAGATGAGTAACTTAGGAGATATGACAAAATTGAGAAACTGCAAGCAAGTTGGGCCCGAAAACCTTACGCCTTCCTAAGAAGCGTCCCGCTTAGCACCATATCTCCTCGCTTCTCATCCATTTCACCCCGTTTTGTCGCCGTTCCGAAGCTAACCCGCAGGGCTACGACTACATGCTGGGAGCTTTGTCCTGGTCGGATTGCACTTTACCCTTTCGAAAACAGCACAAACTAAAGCGCTATGATCTGTCAAGCAAGAAATACCTCGCCGTTCCTCTTCGTAAATCTACCTCAACCGTTAAGCCTGATTTCTTCGCTTTCACCATAGAAGTTGTTACGTCTCATGAGTTAGCTTTCATGCTGCAATCAGAACGGGTCTTGAAGATGAGTAACGAGGGGAGATATGACTCAAAATCGGGAAACCGCGCAAGTTGGGCCCGAAACCTTACGCCTTCCTGGTAGCGCCTGCTAGCACCATATCTCCCTCAGTTTCTCATCCATTTCACCCTCGCTTTGCTGTCGTTATCAAAGCTAACTCTGAGGCTACGTAATTACATGCCTGGCTTTGTCCGTCGATTGCACTTTTACCCTTTCGAAACAGCGTCAGCCTAGCCAGCGTCTATGATTTTATCGCGCAAATACCTCTGCGTCTCTTTGTCGAACTACTCCCCAATGTAAGCTCTCATTTCTTTAGTTTCACCAATAGAAGTTGTTACGTCCTGCGAGTTAGCCTTGCGTTGCACCGAACGGGGTCTAGAAGATGAGTAACGAGGGAGATATGACCAAAATCGAAACCGCGTAAGTTGGGCCAGAAACCTTACGCCTCCCTGGTAGACAGCGTCTCGCTTAAGTACCATATCTCCCCTTCGTTTCTCATCCATTTCACCCTCGTTTTGCTGCCATGGAAGCTAACTCTGGTAGGGCTACGACTCATACGTTGGCTTTGTCCGTCTGGATCGCACTTACCCTTTCAAACAAGATAGAGTCTAAAAGCGCTTATGATTCATCGCGCAAATACCTTACGTGTCTTTGCCCAATCTACCCACTCAACGTAAGCTCGATTTCTTCTGTTTCACCGTTAGAAGTTGTTACGCCAACGAGTTAGCTTCGCGCCGCAATCTGAACGGGTCTAGAAGATGAGTAACGAGGAGATATGACAAAAATCGGGAAACCGCGCAAGTCAGTGCCCGAAACCTTATGCCTTCCCTAGAGGCGTCCATTCAGAAGCACCATATCTCCTCGCTTTCTCATCCATTTCACCCTCGTTTTGCTGTCGTTGCAAAGCTAACTCGTAGGGTACGACTACATGTCAGCTTTGTCCGTCTGGATCGCACTTTTACCCTTTCAAACAAGACAGCTAAAAGCGCCATGACATCGTCGCGCAAATACCTCGCGTTCCTTGTCAAATCTACCCAAATGAAGTTTCTGATTTCATGTTTCACCGATAGTTGTTACGTGGCTGCTCGAGTTAGCTTCATGCTGACCGAATCTGGGTCTAGAAGATGAGTAACGAGGGAGATATGACCAAAATCGGGAAATCAAGGCAAGCGGTACTCGAAACCTTACGCCTTCCCCGGGTAGGCGTGCCTGCTTTTAGCACCATATCTCCTCGTTTCTCATCCATTTCACCTCTGCTTTGCTGTCGTTACGAAGCTAACTCGCATGGGTTACGACTACATGCCAGCTTTGTCCGTCGGATTGCACTTATTACACTTTCAAAACAAAGACAGCCTAAAGCGCTATGATTCGTCGCGCAAATACTCTATGCGTTCTTATCGAATCTACCCCAAACGAAGCTCGATTTCTTTAGTTTCACCAATGGAGGTTGTTATGGCCAAGCGATAGTTAGCTTCGCGTCCAAAGTACTCGTAACGGGGGTCTAGAAGATGAGTAAATTGTGGAGATATGACTTAAAATAGTTCCGGAAACCGCGCAAGTTGGGCTCAAAAACCTTACGCCTTCCTGTAAGGCCTGCTAGCACCATATCTCCCTCGTTTCTCATCCATTTCACCCCGTTTTACTAGTTGTTGCGAAGCTAACTCGCAGGGCTACGACTACATGCTAGCTTTGTTCTGTCGACATTGCACTTTCACCCTTTCTAAACAAAGACAAACAGCCAGCGCTATGATTCAAGCCGCGTAGCATCACTCTCGCGTTCTCTTTGAATCTACCCCAACGTAAGCTCGTGATTTCTTCGCTTTACCGATAGAAGTTGTTACGCTCAGGGCAAGTTAGCTTCGCGCTTTAATCGTAGAACGGCTCTAGAAGATGAGTAACTAGGGAGCATGACCAAAATCGGGAAACCGCGCAAGTTGGCCCAAAACCTTACGCCTTCCCGGTCATGGCGGCTCCGTTTAGCACCATATCTCCCTCGTTTCCTCATCCATATCCTCACCGTTTAGGTGTCTTGCCACAGGTTAACTCAGAGGGCTTACGACTGATGTGTCGCTTTGTCCGTCGTTTGATTGCACGCTTTTTACCTTTCAAACAAAGACAAATTAAAAGTGCTATGATTCGTCGCAAGAGATGCTCTTGCCTCTTTGTCGAATCTACCTCAACTGAAGTTCGATTTCTTCTGGGCTTACCGATAGAAGTTGTTACGCTCTATGAAGTATCTTCGCCTCTAATTAGAACTGGGGTCTAGAAGATGAGTAACGAGGGAGATATGACCAAAATCGGAAACCGTGCAAGTTGGGGGCCGAAAACCTTACTCCTTCCCCGTGTAAGGCCTCGCTAAGCACCATATCTCCCTCGCTTTCATCCATTTCACCCCGTTTTGCTGTCTTTGTAAAGCTAACTCGAGGGCTACGACTACAAGCTGGTTTTATCCGTCGGATTACACTTTTACCCTTCAAAACAAAGAAGTATTAAAAGCGCTATGGATTCGCTCGCCGCAGACACCTTTCATGCTCCTTGTCGAATCTACCCCAACGTAGCTTCCGATTTCTTCCGCCACTCAATAGAAGTTGTTACGTGCTCGTGTAAGCTTCCGCCATAGCAATCGAACGGGGTCTAGAAGATGAGTAACGAGGAGATATGACCAAAATCGGGAAAACCGCGCAAGTCGGGCCCGGAAAACCTTTACGCCTTCCCCCGGCAGGCGTCTCGCTTTTAGCACCATATCTCCCGCTTCTCATCCATTTCACACCGCTTTTGCTGTCGTTCCCAAGCTAACTCCGTAGGGCTACGATTACATGCTAGCTTTGAACCGTCGGATTTCGCACTTTTACATCTTTTAAAATAAAGACAGCATGAAAAGCGCTATGATCTATCGCGCAAGACTCTATGTGCTTACTCAAGTCAAATCTTACCCCCGGAAGCTCGATTTCTTCAGTTTCACCGATAGAAGTTGTTAGGTCTACGAGTTATCTGGGCGTATGCGAACCGAATGGGGTCTAGAAGATGAGTAACGAGGGAGATATGACCAAAATAGGGAACCTCGGGCACCGTTGGGCCCTAAAACCTTACGCCTTCCCCGTAGGTCACCGTTTAGCACCATATCTCCCTCGTTTCTCATCCATTTCACCCTGGTTTTGCCGTTGCTAAGCTTAACTCGTAGGGCTATGACTACATGCTAGCTTTGTCCGTCGGGTTGCAAATTCTTTACCTCTTTCAAATGCAAAGACACGGCCCTAAAAGCGCCATGATTCGTCGTGCAAGTACGCTCTTGTGTTCTTCATGTAAAATCTACCCTAATGTAAGCTCCGATTTCTTCGCTCACCGATAGTAAGTTGTTACGCTCGCGAAGTTAGCTTACTAGTCGCAATTGGAACGGGGTCTCAGAAGATGAGTAACGAGGGGAGATATTGACTAACCCAATCGAAAAACCATAGGCAGTTGGGCTCGAAAACCACGCCTTTCCGGTAGGCGTCTCGCTTTTACACCATATCTCCCTCTGCTCTCTCATCCATTTCACCCCGCTTTTGCTGTCGCTATACGGGCTAACTCGCAGGGCTATGACTACATGCTACGCTTTATTTGCTCTGGGTTGTACTTTTACCCTTTCGAAACAAAGCACAACTAAAAGCTCTATGATTCGTCAGCGTTAAATACCTCGTGCCTTCTTGTTGAATCTACCCCAAACAAGCTCGATTTCAGTTTCACCTATAGAAGTTGTTAGTTCAAGTGAGTTAGCTTTCACAGATCCGAATCGGGTCTGTAAGATGAGTAACGAGGAGATATGACCAAAATCGGGAAACCGCAGTAGTTGGGCTCGAAAAACCTTACACTTTCCCGCCGGTAGGCGTTCGCCTTTGGAGACCATATCTCTCTCGTTTCTCATCCATTTCACCCGCTTTTTAATGTCAGGTTCGGCTAACTGCGGGCTACGGCTAACTACATGCTAGCTTTTGTCCGTCTGGATTGCACTTTTACCTTTCGCGAAATGAAAACGCTAAAAGTGCTATGATTCGTCGCGCAGACGGCCTTTGTGCTCTTGTCAAATCTACCCTACAACAGTAGCTACCCATTTCTTCAATTTCACCGATAGAAGTAGGGTGTTACTCTGGAGTTAGCTTCACTCTGTTAATCGAACGGGTCTAGAAGATGAGTAACGAGGGAGATATGACCAAAATCGGGAAACCGCGCAAGTTGGGCCCGAAACCTTACGCCTTCCCGTAGGCGCCGTTTAGCACCATATCTCCCTCGCTTCACATCCATTTCACCTTTTGCTGTCTGCTATAGCTAATCTCGAGGGTTACGACTACATGCTAGCTTTGTCCGTCGGACTGCACTTTTATCCTTTCGAAAAAACATAGGCCAATAAGTGCAATGATTCATCGCGCAAACCCTTGAGGTTCCTTATCGAATCTACCCTAACAAGCTCGATTTCTTCCGCCACCTATAAGTTGTGAGGTGCGAGTTAGCTTTCTGCAATTTGAACGGGCTCAGAAGATGAGTAACGAGGAGATAGACCAAAATCGGGAAACCGCGTGCATAGTTGCGGCCCTAAACCTTTGCCTTCCTGGTGAGGCGTCTCCGCTTTAGCACCACATCTCCTGCTTGCCATCCATTTCACCCTTTGCTGTCTTCGAAGCCAACTCAGAGGGAGTATGAAAAATAGGAGACTCCTCGTTCTACATCCTAGCTTTGTCCACGGATTGCACTTTTACCCTTTCAAACAAAGACAAAAAGCGCTATGATTCATCACGCAAATACCTTGTGCTCCTTGTCTGACCCACCCAATAAGCTCGATTTCTTCAGCTTCAACCGGGTAGAAGTTGTTACGTCATGCATTTAGCTTTTACATGCAATTAGGAACTGGGTCTAGAAGATGAGTAACGAGGGAGATGTTAGCAAAACCTGGGAAACTGCTGCAAGTTGGGCCCAAAACCCCTTACGCCTCCTTTAGGGGCGCCTCTGCTGGAGCACCATATCTCCCTCGCTTTCTCATCCATTTCCACCCCATTTTGCTGTCGTTAGAAGCTAACCCAGAGGGCTTCTGACTACATAAGCCTGGCTTTTACCGTCGGATTGTACTTTTAACCTTTCGAAACAAAGATGCCTAAAAGCGCCACACTTTCTCGCATAATGCCTTTCGTTCCTTGTCGAATCTACCCTAAATGTAAGGCTTCGATTTCTTCGCAAGCTTCTGGGCCACGATAGAAGTTGTTATGCCTGAGAGTTAGCTTAAAGTAATCGAACGGGTCTAGGGAAGATGAGTAACTAGGAGATATGACCAAATCGGGAAACCAAGCAAGTTCTACGAAAACCTTACGCCTTCCCCCTAGAGAGCTCGCTATTAGCACCATCTCCCTCAGCTTCTCATCTATTTCACCCATTTTGCTTTGGTTGCGAAGTTATCTCGGAGGGCTACGACTACATACTGGCTTTATCCATTTGATTACACTTTTACCTCTTTCAAACAAAAATGCCAAAGTAATGATTCATCGGGAGAAGGCTCTCGCCTTCCTTGTCGAACCTACTCAAAACAAGCTCGATTTCTTTAGTTTCACCGGGATAATAAGTTGTTACGCTCTGGTGAGTTAGCTTCTGCGCCGCAATCGAACGGGGTCTACAAGAGTTAGTAACGAGGGAGATATGAATTAAAATCGAAACCGCGCAGTCAGCTCCGAAAACC
>JAPVEC010000233.1:0-18188 GCA_028984105.1 Lavandula angustifolia | reverse complement strand
TTGAGACTCAGGGAGGAGATAAACTCTCTGATGGCCAAGTCTCAGCATCAAGAAGATCGGATCTTAGCTTTGACCAAAGACTTGACTCGAGAAAGATGCTGGGCGAGTCTCTTGAAGCAAGAGTTGTCGGGACTTCGGGCCCGGGCATGAAATGCTTTGAAGAAAAGTGATGATGTGCGGAGGAACGTGACGGAGCGTTACATGGGCGGCGAAAAGAAGCTAGAGGCTATGCTAGAAAGCAACAAGCCCCGAGCATTGCAAGGAGGGACTTGGATTCGGCCGGGGAGCCTCCTCTTACGCCCCGCACGCTCGGAAGAAAACCGGCTTGGCGTAGGTTTTGTTCAAGGGGAGACCATCAATGCGGACATCTTGAACCCTCTAGCCCGATAACAAACGAGAAGATGAAGGCACCTCATCCTAGTTATCGGCACTACGACAAAAAGATCGGCACGAGATCACCCCGGTTCGGTCGAGGGGGAACCGGCCAAGCAAAATGGGGCGATCGGTATGGACCTCCACGGTGAGTCATCCCGGCTCGGTATAGGTCATATTACTATGATCCTATAGTCGGGAGAGGATCCAAAAGTCGAGAAAAAGAAGAAGAAAGCCATGCAGAAGGCAAAGGTCAGCAGTCCACTCGCTCAAAAGATCAGGACTCCTGAACCTGAAAAGCCTCAGAAGTCAGCCGCGACCGAGTCCGGTGGTCGATTATGTTGATAAAAGTGGAAAGAAAGCATGCGAGACCACCGGGGTCGTAAGACAGATATGGGTTACCAAAACTAACATTTAAGGACCCAAAATCAAAAATAAAGGGTACCGAAATATAATTCTATTTTGCAGGTGCACAAGGACCCTTGGTATGCGGACATCGGATGCTCAAGACATATGACATACCAGAAGGACTTGCTGAAGAATTATACTACTGAAGAAGGACCCCGAATCGAGTTTGGAGATAACGCAAAAGGCTACACCAGAGGCTATGGAACACTCAGCATTGGAACAACAACAGTTCCAAGAGTATCATATGTTGAAGGACTTCAGCATAACCTTCTCTCTGTTAGTCAATTTTGTGATAACTCGAATAGAGTGATTTTTTACGCTGGTTTCTCTGATGTTATTGATAAATCCACAGGGAAAACAGTGTTATCAGGTTCGCGCAAGAAGAATATCTATGTAGCTGACTGGAACTCAGCTGAATCTGAAGCTTGTTTGTTGGCGAAGAACGATAATAGAACGGGGTGGCTTTGGCACAGAAGACTTAGCAATCTCAACTTCAAAACGCTCAACAAATTGGCTAGAAACTCTCTAGCAAGAGGGCTGCGAATGAAGTATTCGAGAAAAGACACTCGGTGTGAAGCGTGCACGAAGGGAAAGCAAGCAAGGAATCAAAATCCACTGTTCCATCTCCTTCCATCGATGGAATCCTTCGGTACTACATATGGATTTGTTCGGTCCGGTCTCTCCGGTGACGATCGGAGGCAAGAAGTATGCATAAGTGGTCATTGATGACTACTCGCTACACATGGGTCATATTTATTGCCAACAAGTCGACGTCAAAAGCGAGTTACCAAGGCTTACGAAAAGGCTTAGTGTCGAGAAGAACACCAAGATCGTCAAGATACGTTCGGACGGAGAGGCGAGTTCCTGAATTTCATGGTAGAGGAGTTACGCAAACTAGAAGGCATAGAGCATGAGGCGTGCGCGCGCGCACGCCTCGACAAAATGGGGTTCTTTGAAAGGAATAATCGAACACTCAAAGAAGCGGCAAGAAACACGCTCGCAAACTCGGGACTCCTAGCCAAATTACAGGCGAAGCTACGGCACTACATGTTACACTCGGAGCCGATCTCTACGACAAAACGGCATAAGAAGACACCATATGAACTATGGAACGGCGGGAAGCCTTCTCTATCTTATTTCCATATTTTTGGGTGTTCGTACTTTATTCACAATAATGGGAAAGATCGGTGAAGACTTTTGATAGCAAGTCGGATCGGGAGTGTTCTTAGGATACTCCCGGGTCGGCAAAGCTTTCGAGTCTTTAACTATCGAACCCTTTGCGTGGAGGAAAGCCCTTATGTTGTTTTTAATGAGTTTGCTGCGAAGATAGGGGCAAAAACTCTAAACCTAAATGCGAGGACATCGGTAGCGGCCTACGGGATCGAGCTTAAAAGATAAAATTGAAAAGATCCGGCTATGTTGGGATGATGATTCGGACGAGGAGCGAAGATAAATCTGCGAATCTCGGCCGGCGGTAGAAGTAGGCTGAGCAGATTGACTCTCTGAGCGAGTCGATCCCGGGTAACTTCAGGTCGATGAAGAAACCCCGGTGGTAGCTGAGACCTCTTCGAGAATAATAATTCGGGGGAACTAATGATGTTCTGAGCTAAATGCCCACGAACACAGTGACTAAGTAGATCACACTCTTGTATGCGCGGAATTGCTTCAATCTCAGAATAGTACAATTTGAAATGTCTAACGCACCTACTATACGTGTTGAACAAGTTTCGAGATGAAGAGTTGAAACATCGTAGATCGTGGTGGATGCTCACACTTCGATTTAATTATTGGAGATCACTCGGCAGGAGTAAAGAGCGAGATCCAGTTACTGTCCAAGGAGAAAGTGCCTTATATTCCTACTTCTTGTCTGCTTGAAGAACCTCGGTCGGTTGAGGGCGCACTAAAGATGCTGGCTAGATCATAGCCGTGCGGGGAGGAGTTGAATCGGTTCACGAGAAGCGAAGTTTGGGAACTTGTTGACGGGACCCGGTATCAACATGTGATAGGAACAAAATGGGTCTTCAAGAACAAGCGAGATGAAAACAACATCATAGTAAGGAATAAAGCAAGACTCGTGGCAAAAGGCTACTTTGTCGGGCGATGGGAAAGATTTCGATGAAACGTTCGCTCCGGTTGCAAGATTGGAGGCAATCGGACTATTCTAGTCTATGCAACACATCAAAGATTCGAGTATATCAAATGGATGTGAAGTCGCTTTCTGAACGGCGTGCTGAAAGAAGAAGTCTATGTGGAACGGCCTCACGGCTTTCGGCGGGGACATCAAGTTTATAGACTCGGGAAAGGCTACGTATGGGTTAAAACAAGCACCCGGGGCTTGGTACGATACCCTATCCGAGTTTCTTCTTAAGAAAGGTTTTCCCGGGAAGGGCACGGTGAGCCGCACATTATTCGGCATTTGGTCTGGAAAATGACTTATTACTTGTGCGGATCTACGTAGATGACATCATCTTCGGCTCGAAAGAACGTCGTCATGTGTCGGTAGTTTGAGAAAATAATGAAGGATAAGTTCGAGATGTCCGTGATGGGAGAGATGAACTATTTCCTCGGCTTTCAAGTCAAGCAATCGATACGAAGGGAACATTCATCAATCAAGCGAAATACACTCGAGACCTCATCAAGAGATTCGGTTGCACATCAGGCAAACCAATCAAGATCCCGATGAACACGAATATGAAAATTGATCTTGATAAAGAGGGAGTATCGATAGGACCAAAGGCGGTTGAATTCGTCCGTGCTATAATTGGTTCTCTATTATATTTAACGGCTACTCGTCTGACATAACTTATGTTGTAGGTGTATGCAACGCTCGATTTCGGGCGAATCAAAGACGGACTCGCATTGACTTCGGCAAAGAAGATTCTCCGCTATCTCGAGAGGAACACGGGACATGGGTTTATGGTATCCGGCTGATGATAATATTGAACTAACTGGTTATTCGATTCGACTATGCGGGATGTAGAATTGACCAAAAGTCGACTTGCAGACGTGTCGGTTCCTCGGCGGTAAGGCGATCTCATGGTTCTCAAAATAACGGCATTCGGTAGCAACGTCGACTCACGAAGCTAAATACATGGCTGTCGGAAGTTGCTTTGCGCCCAAATCCTTTGGCTTTGAGGCGGCGGCTACGCGACTATGGCGTCATTCGAGAATGAAGTGCCGATCTTCTGCGGCGGTACCGGTGCCATAGCAATCACTCGAGAATCACGTACTTCATACGAGATTCAAGCACGTGGACATCGAGACACCCACTTCATTCGTGACCATGTCGAAAAAGGATATTAGGATGGAAAAGATCCATCTCCCGACCATTAAAGGGCGATATATTGACCAAGCCTCTAGGCGAAGCCGGATTCGAGAGAACTTTCGGTAGAGCTAGGTGCTTTGGACCTCTTGACTCCAGTCGGTAAGACGATTGGGAGAGGAGCATTCGGTAAGGGGGAATGTTCACTCTCGGTGCGGGGTAAAATCGATGCGTAGAGACTCGACAACCATCTACACGAGGTATCGGTGACTACGATGTTCGGTGACGGGTTTTGCGTATCTCTACTCGGTAGCCTTATAGAACAATTCGGTACATTTATGAATCGAGATTCGACATCGTATTCAATGCCTTAGAAAATGTCATTTAATTTTTAACGGACTACATTTAATACACGACATTTTATGTAAAAGCATCTTTGAACTACTGCAACGCATTTAATGCATGTCGTATCAAGTTACTACTTAGGCTATATACAGCGGCTTTTGACTTAGGCGGCTAATATGATCATTACCTATTTTATAAAACTTAATCCTTACCGTCCGTCTCGAAAAGCAGCGTTCAAAGCGAACGTTGATATTTAGCTTGTTTATCTTCTCTAAGATATATGTAAGCGTTCAAATGTTTGAAAGCTTGCCATTTCATCTCTGCAAATATCTTAAGTACCACTAGATTTTTACGAGAATATCACTCGATTAGTTACATATTTTCTATCCATTAAACCTCTCGAGAAAATCACTTGGTAATCTTTCAATGATCTTTTCGGTATCACATGATCTTTTAATGATTCTTTTTTGGATGCTTGGCCCGTCTTGTGTTTGCGGATTATTAAAATAACGGGAATTCAAGTAGGTGCTCAGCGAGTTATGCAGAAGATACTTGAGAAGGATCGTGTCTAGTGCGAGCCGGTCGTGGGTTTGGCGAGTGCGATCTAGATTTCATGGAGGAGATTTTCTACGCCCTCCGCGGGACCGGATTAGAAGGATTCTTGGCGAGGAAGCCGACCTTCTTTCTCCCGCGACAAGTGGCGAGAAATCTATCTTAACTCCGAGTCGGTGGACGGAGACATCGGGAGGCGATTCGTCGTTCATACGGTGGCGATCCCTCACGCACGAGATATAGAAGTAAAAGCGAGATGTCGATCCAGGAAGCTCTTGAAGAAAAGCTTCAATTTGCCCGATGAAGGACTCGGCACCGTCGCATACAAAGGCGATCTAATGGATGAGTACCTCGTTTGAGTTACGCGGAAAGCGACGGTATTCGAGTCGCCTTTCCAAAGAACTTCGATGCTCCCACTAGTACGAGCATTCGCGTACATAGTGACTCGACTGCGGCGAGTCAAGCGGGCTCATTTAACCAAGTGTCGAGGCCCAGCTGCAGCGATGATGGCCGTATATGATCGGGCCAAGATAAATTGGGCTAAGTTTTTTCCTCGAGAGAGTTCATGATGCGACCGGCCCAGAGCTTGACAAAACTTCCTAGGGGCGAGTGTCGAAGGAAAGCTCCTATACGGGTGAAACTCTCTGTCATGATAGAGGACTTACTGCGCATCGACAAAATCACCTTCGCCAGACAAGTAATATTTCAACGTAAAGAAAGTCGGATTCGGAACGGGGAAGCGGCCCCCTTGGCCAAATTAGCTCGGGGCCCGCTGCACCTAGGCGGAGGGACTTCAGCGGATCTCAACGCCAGAAGAAGAAGAGGTCCCCTCCAAAAACAATGCCTAAGGTACGAACAAAAGAGGTGAAGAAGGTCGGCGAGGTTGTGCTCTGGTGAGGCGGAACCGGAGGCCGTCATTGCTCGGCGGCCTTTAGAGCTAAGAGACGAGCCGAGTCTTACGAGAAGACTCGATCGGTGGAGAAGGCCATCTCCGGCGAAGAAGGGTGGCAACCGTGGACCAAGGGGTCCAAGGTGAATATGTCAATGGAAGAAGTTCGGGCATTGGAGATCCCCTTGGACATCCCTCCACTCGGCGGCATCCGGTCTGGCGAGAAACGGGCGTCTCTAATTGAGGTTGAGGACTCGGAGACAACCTCGGAGTCGGAATCTGTCGGGATGGAGGCCATAGCTCTAAAATCCGAGCCTCCCAGGGATTCTTGAAGTGATTCCGGAGATCGCCCGGCCACTCTGATCTTGTCCTACTTGCTAGGCGGGCGAGGCTCCACATGCTTATTAGGTTCCCAAGAGTGGCACGACACAGAGCGGCGATTATTCACCACTCTGCGAGCGGCTTCATGAGGAAGAGGCTGCGTCGGAGGAAGATTGGCTGTTACGAGCCGTTTGACCTCGGCACGCTCGAGGATTACGAGGCGGCCATGCTTGCCGTCTTTGAGCGACGGGACAACTTGTCTCGGCACCGGGGCCCTCGAGATGGGTCGACCCCGATGGTCGGGACCCGCCTCGTGATTCGAGGCCACGAGAAGCGATTAGGGAACTCCAGCCAGGACAAGGATGCCACTACATCTACTGCTGATCCTCCACTCGGCATCCTTGGTCCCAGACGGGCGTTGGGTTTGGTACTTTGAAGCGGCGATCCTTCTCGGCTCCTTCTCGAATGCGCTTTCAAGTAGCGCCCGGCCCAGAGCCGTCGATCAAAATCGGTGGCCGTGGCGGCGGGGAACCAAGGCTCTCGGGAATCGGCTACTCGCCCGAACCATCCACAAGACTTGGCGGCAAACCCTTTGAGGCTCGGGCTGCAAAGTTGCGGGGACTCGAGGACCTCTATCTCATCATCTCCGGTCCTTGACTTCTCCAGCATCTGACGAATGCCTTAGGCTGCGCGAGGGGCGGCTTGGCTTCGGCTCAGACGATTCGGGAAGGCGGGGACAAGCTGGCTGAATGGTTCCAAGGCCGCTCAAACTACTCACCTTGAATCCATCAATGCCATCTCTCAAGCCCGATGAACTCGGAATGGAGAATATTCGAAGGCCCTTGAAGAGAAGGTAGAGAAGCGTGAAAGAATTCAAGGTTGCGGCTGATCTCTCACACGAGAAATACGGCGATCGGCTTAAAAATGAGAAAGCGAGCTACATGAGGCGGCGAAGCTACATAATAACACTGGAAGATGCGTCGGGCCTCATACAAAAGCACGAATAGAAAGGTATCTGCGATGCCAAAAGGGGGAAGGATTTATAGAGAAGCATCTAAGGAGGCGATCTTGCAGCGGTAAAGAAAGCGAGGGCGGTGGCACGGGCATCTCAAACGTCATCATCTGCCCCCAGCTGGACCTTCACAAGCGGCGAGGCCCGGGGTGTCTCGGTGCTGCCATTGCGGCATCAGCGAGGCGGCCCCAGTGGCTCGGGGAGCCAAAGAATTCCACGGCTCGGGCAACTCGAAATCCTCTTGATATTATAAAGAAGTTCTTGAGTATGCTTGCGAGGACTCAGCAAGCGGAAGAAGCTCCTCTTCCGGTCTCCGGTTGCTTGGTAAAGGCAGAAACTACTTGAAGCTCCCAACCCCTCCCTCCAAGAAGAAAGGACCCGGGGGGTTCGTAACCCCCGGAGGAGGAGGCTCGAGATAGCGGCGAGATGAGAAGGCGCTAGGGAGATGGCCGAAGGTGAAGCCTGCCAATAAACCTAGAAGAAGCACATCAAAGGCAAAACTAAGGCTCAGGTGGTGGCAAGAAAAGCGGGTGCTAGGCTGCCTCCTAAAACGCTCAAGCTTCGGCGACGAGGCGATAAAGAAAAAGAAAAGGAGCGACGCGTGTAGCAATCAACTAGGCGGTAGGGAACATCGAAGAGAAATCATCAACGCCTGTCGACTCGGAAGAAGAGCCACCTCACAAGCCCTCCTACACTACCTCGAAGGCGCGGGAACAAGAGATGGAACAAATGCAGGCCCAGTTAGACGGATATCTATATATAGGTGAAGAGGCCGGACAAATAGAAGCGGCCGGAGAGAGAATATGGAATGCGATCTCGAGGCTCTCGGGTGGCCGAAAAGGAAGCGAGTACGAGGATCCCTGCAAGGCGACATCCCGTTACAAATACGGGAGAAAGCTGCTTGATCGAAAGACTTCATAGATGGCCTAGAGTGGATGAATGGATCCCGTGGGGAAGTTACTCGAGAGATGGGAGACAGCGAAAGCGAGAATTTATCAAAAGGAACTACTTAGGAGATTTTGGTGCGAAAAACCTAAGATAGTGGCATATCTTGAATGACTAATGAGAGCGAGATCCGGAAATGTATGCCGAGACTCCAAAAAGCTGTCAAGGAAAATGTTGAAGTAAGAGTTCACGATCCCGAGAATCACTGCCACCCCCACGGGAGGCTTGATGGATCCATTCATTACGGTGTCATAGAGAAAGAAGTGAAGGGCTGACTGCTGAAGCGAAAATTTCTTGATGAAGAAGACCCGGCGGACATTCTTTGAGATCTTAAAGCCGAGGAAGGTCACATATCGCATGTATGGAGTGCCTCTTCACGAAACTCGATCTCAAGATTTCAAGAAACGAGGATCAAGCGGTTCAAATGATTTCTTGCTTACGTACTCTCCTTGTATCTTTCCTTCTCTTAGTCTAGCGAGAGATGTAAGCTGTCTTGAAATTCTCATATATATAATATCTCTGTTTGGCTTTGACAATTCCTTATTGTCCAAAATAGGCATGTTTGTTTATGCTTAACACTTTTTCGGAATCACTAAAGTGATTCTTGACTCACACACTCACTTTGTTGTTATTTCTTGTCCGTTGTTGCTTAGCTAGATTCGATAGTCTTGTTAGTATTGGGGAAAATGTTGTTAAGACGGGGGGAAAATGTTGAATAAACTACGTATAGGTTACGTCTTTCTACCATGATCCCCTCGATAGTCTAGGACTTGAAGAACAACTCCTTTGATCCTACGCCAAGTTGCTTATCCGCCTCGGCACCGGAAGTAGAAGACTCGATAAATGCTTGGACTCGGCGGGAGCGGTATGCGAGGAGTCGGTGGGGCCCGAACTCGGCATGAGTAGTTGCATTTGAACTTCGGGGCTGATCTTCGGTAGAGCCGACTCGGCATGAGCATGCTGCGGAATCGGAGATCGGACTCGGCAACGGCCGACGGTCGATCTTCGGCGCCGGGGATCTTCAAAAGTCGGGTCGGCGAGTCGATACGAGGAAGATAGAAGTCGACTTTAGATCTCCTTGAAGTACATTACAGTCTCAACCACTTTCGAACCTCGGCCGATAACAAGCAACCACGTACCCTATATCTACTAAAGGCGCAAGTCAACAACTTTCCGAGAAATGGAGGGAAAGGACGCTTTGCCACCATACTTCAAAAGAGCCGTTAGCTACGCAAGAGAGAGACAAAGGATCGTCGTCTCAGAACGGATCTATCCTAATCTCTTCTCTATAAATAGAGGGATAAATCAAATTTGTAGCTCACGATAGACGTACCTCACCAAGAACTCACGAACACACGAGAGAACACGAAGCATTCAAATAGGCAAACTCGAAAAAGCCTAAGTCTTCCGCAAGAAGTTCGAAGAATCTACCTCCAGGTGAAAACTACATTTACGCTCTTAGGGAACCAAGGTGAGGCCCTTATCTGACCTTTAGTATCAAAACGACGATACACGGACACAAAGCTTACACACGGTTGTTCGTCGTTCTAGAAGCCGCATCCTTGTTCCCTATCCCTCTAACCTAAGCTCGATAGAATATATCCATAGCTTAGACGAAGGAGTTCACTTACGGCCAGATCCTTATTATAAAGGACTCCTTCTTTGTTGGAGAGTTTTTCAAACACTTAGTTTGATAACCGTGTAAGCGAGACTTGCTCGGTATAAATCTCAAGACCGGTGTTTGTCCTGCGTTACAAACCCGACTAAGACTATCTCGGTATAATAAATAGCTTCGTGATCTTTCGGGACGGTGGGCGTAGGATTTTGTGTTTGAACCACTTTAAAAATCTATGTGTCTTGTGTTCTATTTTCCTTTGTTGCATTGATTTCTTGTTCATGCGAAAACCTTCTTTAAATCATTCAACAAAGTTTCGGCAAACTCAGCCGATTTGCACTAATCAAGCGAAACGGTTTCGATAAAAACGTTTTCTAAATCAGCCGAATTTGGGCCTACACTTTATTCCGCACTTTTACGAGCTCTATCACGGAAGATGCGGGTTCGACTCTAAGTCGGCTAGCGGATCTCCGGTAGAGTTAGTCACTCTGCCACACGGTTCGGAACGGCTTATGCAGTCTGTTTGAACTTGTTCGATACGATAATATCTGAAAGAAGCTGTTCGTGTTTAAGTTGAGAAATCGGTTTTCGGTGTATTCACCCCTCCTCTACACACTGAATGTAATCTCGGGACCAACGGCTACTTCGGTGAGAAGGAAGCCTTAGCGGAACAAGGGACCAGAACCCAGAGCTACAACTCCTATATCTCGGTTCCGCTCAATGTTCCTCCCCCTTAGCGGTATTCCATCTGCGAGAAAGCTGTGTCTCCGATTGATGTAGGCGACATGGAGACCATCGGCTGAAGGTGAGACCATCGGATATGAGGCGAGATGCTCTTTAGGATAGGCTACTCCCAGGACTGCGGATATCAGCTCCCTCGAGGACTTAAGGGCGGCAATGCGCTGGCACTTCTTCATGATCGCATGGCCCCGGCATCCGCGCCTTCGGAGGGTTTCCGATCCGATGATCGGGACCCGCTCTAGTGATGCGAGGCCACGAGAAACTGCTTGGGGTACTCAGCTGGTGGAGGAAGCTCAATCGTTAGGCCCGGCCTACACTGTCGGCTCCCTCCCTCCCGGGTCGGTCGGTCAGTGGAACCTCTCGTGATGTGGACTCGAACGGCCTGCTCTGGAGTCTACCTTTGAGGTTGCGCCCGGCTCAAGGCCCGAGCGATCTCGAACTATGGCCAAGCGGCGAAGAATCGGGAGCTCGGGAATCGGGTCTTGGCGAAGGCCGTTCCGCGAAAGCTAGAAAAAGGCCACCATAGCTCGGGCCGAAATCGGTGAGCTAAGGACATCAATTCATAATTCAGCCGCTCTCGATGTCGTTTGCCATTCTCAGCGACTTACTAGCCCCTCAGCGAGGCTGAGTTCGAACGATAGCAAGCATCAACGACGGCAGTGCACAGACTTCACTTCTAGAAACATTCAAGCGGCTCGGTCGGAACACCTAAAGCAACATCTCCACCTTGACTCGAGCCCATGAACTAAAAATTGCATTAATTAGCATGCGTGAGGAGAAGCTTTATGCCGAGTATGATAGATTCGGGAGTTGGTTGATTCCTCTCACCACATGTATGGTGAGGATTTGATGTCGAGAGGAGCGATTTCCACCTTAGATTCGAGTATGCGAAAGCCTTGGATAGGTTCTGGCATTGCGTACTCGGCCTTGCAACAACAAGGTAGTTCCGTCCCAACCCAGGGCGGAATTGATGATGCCAAGGGGGAAAGGACGGTGAGGGGAAGAAGTCGGTATGCGGAACAACCTGAAAGCCAATCAGCTCCTACGGCCCCTTACGAATGGATAAGGGTGAGGCCCGAGGGTGTCTCTAGCGCTGGAGATGAAGTACGTGCTGAGGCCGCCCCAGTGGCTCGGGGACCCAAGGAATCGGCAACACAGACTTACGCGAGCATATTAAAGAAGTTCTTGAATTCCTCAAGGAGGACTTAAAGAAGAGGAAAAAACTCCTTTGCCTCCACCGGTGGCGGGTAAAGGGAAGAAGCCTTTAAAAATCCCTACCCCGCTAAAGAAAGGGACGAAAAGATATATCGGTCCGGTGAGCAAGCCCAAATTGAAGGCGACGAGAAGTTAGCAAGGGGAACTAGTTGAGGTTTGAAGGCTGTAAATAAGCCGAAGAAGGCTCGGCTAAGGCAGAGACCAAGGTTTCGGGAAGGAAACCGGCTAATAGGCACTCCTCCTAGAAAGCTTAAGATCAACGATGAGGCTAATAAAGAGAAGGAGAAAGACCGGGGAAGGCTGAACAAACTACCAATGAATCTCAACGGCCGGCGACGGCAAAAGCTGAATCTCAGCGGCGGCGACGCGGCCGGCAAGGCGAGATCTCGGCAACGCGGCGGCGGCCAAGAAAGAAAAAGGGTTGAGCCGACCATAGATGACATGATCAATTTCAGCATCCAGAGCCTTAAACAAAGAGCTCAATATTATCAAATAGAGGAGTTCATAGGCGAGGGCCTTGGCTAAGGAGAAGAGGCTCTTTGAGGCGCGGCCGAGGAAGAGCTGAAGAGTTTGAAGCGTAGATCTCCATTGTCGTGAACCATCAACAAATATGGAAGCAACCCGCCTACTATGGTGAATGTCATCGTTATTTGGATCTACGTATCTTGGGTGATAAGTAGTTATTTGTAGCTCGATCCGGTTATTGTTTCTTGCATCGTATCCCGGCTAATTGAGTTTTAATATCTCTTAGGAACTCGTAAGGATTTTCACACTAAACCCGACCGGTTGATTAAGTTCATGTGTGTTAATAAGGTCGAATGGTACTACTCGGGAATATAATAAAATGTTAATAAATTTTAGTTGTAAGTGAGCTTCATTTATCAACGTTTATTTGTTTCTTTAATATAGGGATCAATTATGTAGAAATACAAGATTATGCTCTAGTTGTGATAAGCTGGGTAAGTCATCATGGATTCTCTAGTGGAATGAATGTTACGTATTTATTAATTAATTTTGCTCTTGGTTGATGTTGGGAGATGATTCGGTAGTATATTGTTTTGAAGACTTGAATACGTAAATTGTTAATTTGATTGGTGAACCTTTTTGTTGTAATAGTAATGCCTTAGTCTCGAGAGTTCGGACTCATTAGACATTCCTTGGCATGGATCGGGCTCACGATTCTGTCTGGCCGACCCTTCGATGAACTATCCACCTCGATACCATGGGTGAAGATTCGGTAGTGTTGGACTCGGCGGGGAGCGGCATGCGAGAGGTGTTCGAACTCGGTAGTCTTTGGACTCGGCGGGGAGCAACTTACTAAAAGAGTCGTAGAAGCTGGACTCGGCACCGAAGCGATTCTTCGAGGAACTCGAGTTGACCTTGATAGAGTTGCACTCGGCGGAGTATACTACGGGACCTAGGTCGGACTTCGGCAATTGGCACGACGGCCTCCACGATTCTCGAGATGATCTTATATGTTAAATCGGTTAGAGTCATACGAAGTGTCGGAGAAGTCGGCTTCGGTATCTACACAGAAGTGCACGTGCGTCTCAACTATTTTCTACGCCTCGACCAATGACGAGCGGCCCTTGTCAAAGTTCGATAAAAGGCTGCAAGTCGACTTCTTTCGAGAAATGGAGGAAAGGACTACTTGCAAGATTCCTTAAAGTGAGCTATTAGCTACCCAAAGAGAGTGACACGTGGATCCTTCGTCTCCAACGGATCTATCCATGGATCACCTCTATAAATAGAGGAAAAATCAAATTGAAAGCACACAAGAAACCAAGAACACGGACGAGCGATTATGAGAAATACACTTACAGAACTTAAGCTTTCCGCCAAGAACTTGAGAGAAACACTTCAAGCGAATGGCGACATCCTTGCTCAGCGGAACCAAGCTAATTAGAATCAAGCCTCTAGTATCCAGTGATCGAACACGAACCCATAAAGTTTATTCCTCGCTTGTTCATCATTCTAGAAGCCACCTTCTTGTTCCTCTCCCCTCAACCAAAGCTCCGCTGAAAATATCTATAGCTTAAACTTGAAGGAGTTCATTCTTGAACTATTCTTATTGTTAAGAACTCCTTCACTTTGTTGGAGAGTTTGTCAAACACTTCGATTTGATACATGTAAGCCTGGGACTTGCTCGGTATAATCCTCAAGGCAAATGTTTTGTCCGATGCACAAGCCTACTTAAACTAACTTCGGTATAATAAAATAGCCTTACGATCTTTTCGGGACATGATAGATGTAGGAATGTTTGATATCCAGAACCACTTTAAAATCGTTGTGTTACGTTTTTTTCTTGTTGTATTGATTACTTTTTTATAGCGAAAACCGTTTTACAAAATCATAAACGAGTTTCAAGAAGCTTAGCTTGAATGCACTAACCTGCGGGAAAGCTTGAGTTTTAATAAAACGTTTTAAAACTTCAACTAAATCGGGCCTACACATTTCGCACTCTCTTGAACTCTTCTTCGACGGTGCTTGAATTCGACATTAGTCGGCTAAGCGGGGCCTCGGTATAGTCGATCACTCTGTCCGCGCGATCCCGAACGGCATACTTGGTCTACTAAACTTGTTGACAAGGCGCTCTCCTGAATTGGACTATTCGCGTTTTAAGTCGAGAAAGTTTTGAGGGTGTATTCACCCCCCCTTTTACACACGAGCGTTTATCTAACGGGACCAACGAGTTGAGCATATATAATTAAATAATTTGAGGCCCAATTTTTTTTTTTTTTGTATTGGGTCCACTGATGCACTTAAAATAGATGTCGATATTTATTACTGTTCTCTTGAGAATTATTATTAATAAATTAATATATTTATAAATTATTTAATAATACAAAAATTATCTATCTTGGAATTAATTGATTGGGCCAATTAAATGATAAATAGTAGGCCCCGTTATTATTAATTATATTACGGAGTTTGATATTAATTTATCGAAAGTCCATCAACAATATAATTACTAATGAGTCACGAATTATAATATAATGTATATAAAACACCATATTATATCACGTTCCTCAAAGCGTACACACACTACTGATCCCCTTCTCCCAGAAAAAAACTACTGAGCCGCACATTTGTGTGAGAGAGAAGCAGATTAATTTTCCTTGAGACCTCTGTCACGCGGAGGAAGAAAAGAGGCAGGACATAGTCCACAAGCTTGAACACGTGCGTAATCACGGCTTTTCGAGGGCGCATATATGAATTCGTCTTTCCAATCCTTCACAAGTTAGAGAAAAAGAAAAGGGGTAGAGAGAGGTGAGAAGGCGAGAGCAAATAGGACATGGGCGCTGGACTATATAAATTCGGTTATGGATCAAAATCTAAAATTAACTTGTGGCTCATGTAGTTGCATGTGCAGCGTGTGCATACCAAGACCTTCTCTTGAAAATTTAACCAACCAAGTAGTACAACTTATTTCACTCCCATTAAAAATTGAAAAAATTCTCCATCTCAAATTTCCATCCCGTATCATATATACCTCTTATATGACACGATAACAATAATTTTACTAGTGTTATATTTTCTTCATGCAAAAGTCAAATTTCCAAGGAAAAGTGTGAGGGTGTAACAAATAACAACACGCATAATTTGAATTGAGAAACTTTGTGGAATTAAAGCTTCGTGACATATGTAGCATTTTCACTACAAAAAAATTATGCAATTTACCGACCAGGATTACCGAGCGGAATAAAAGCACGGGTCGAAGCTTACAGGACGGAATGCGGGAGCGTTGAATTTACTGCGACGGAATCTACGATGGAAAAACTCAGTGCGCTCTCTTACCTGACGGAAAAATCCGTCGGTATGTATTGAATTTCCAAAATATTTTTTTATTTTACCAGAAGACGGAATTTTCCTTCGGCAAAGTTAAATTATTATTATTTTTTTAAATTTAAAAAATAAATTTACCGACGAATATTCCGTCGGTAATAAATAAAAAATTTACCGACGGAAAAATTCGTCGGTAAATCCGTTAATTGGGGACGTAAATTAATTCACGGGGGCGCAGGCGGCTGGAGCAGACACAATTCCCCCCCCTTCGCTTGTCTTTGCTTGGCGTCGGCGCCACTTGCCGCGCCCGCCGCCGTCCCTCGCTCCGTTGTCGCTTCGCCGTCGCCTCGCCTCCTTGCTCGCCCTCGCCCTTGGCCGAACCGAGGAACTCGGTATGTTTCCAATTTCCTTGTGGAATTCCTATTTCGATTGTTTGGAATTCCTATTTCGATTTGCCTAATTCTCATGCTATCTAGGTCGCTACCTCGGTTATCTCTACCATGTCGAAGTTAATTGATGAACCATATCGGATTATACAACAAAACAATGTCAAGATTGGAATTTTGACGAGTTAAGAGACAAACTTCCGGACGACGAGAATAGTAGCCTTAACTGACCCGAAATAGTTGACAACTTGCCGTAAAGAGTTCATCAAAAAGCGATTAAGATTTTAGTAAATCATGCTCGGATAAATGAATATGAATTCCTATTTATTTACTATCTAGTACTACTTCAACCATGATCTTAGCTTAGGGACACAAGAACATCCATAGCTTGATTTTGTTATTCGGATACAAGAGTAGTTTCAAGAAAACAAAAGGGCTAATATATTTTTTTCCTTTGCATTTCTAATAATCTAATAGTGAAAAATTATCACTCCAAACCCGATCCCCTCGCATCATCTTTCGATAATTATGACTTGATTCAAAGCACATTTTCGCATAAGCACATCTTAAGCTTCGCCACTCGCTTTCACCCATACCCTTCCACATCTCCTTCAACTATGGTTGCCGGAGCGGGAATTAAGACAAGGACCAGCATAATTCCAAGAAAAATTAAATAAGTCCCGTATAAACGACATTTTTAGTCAAACAATAAATAAGATTAGAACAAAGAGTAAAAAGAAAAAATGTTGTTCATTATTTATCTTATTCGATTTCTTATCTTGTTTAATAAAATCCCAAGGGTTAGGCATAGTAGCATCACCAACAAAACTTTGATCATTATGAGAAGTATGGTTTTGTTTCCGTTGGTGCGGCGATGTTACGTATGAATATGAAGTTTTGGTTTGTGCTTGAAAGATATAGTTTTATAGTTCAAGACATATTGTTGATTCCACTGTTAAAATCCATTCAACTCGCATTCTCTAGTTTAACGGTTTGTAACTCGAGTTCTTTTGATGCTATTGCTTTTACATTCAACTTAGTAACGGATATCAATGTTCGGGATTTGAAATAATGAGTCGTTCGTGGATGTATACACGGTGGACGATGAAGCGGTTCATTGAATCCTCCAATTTGTGAATGGCATTGAGGATTTCATTGATTGAGCAAGTAGCCCAGAGATAGCTTATACGGACGGGGAAAAAATTAGATGTCCGTGTAAAAATTATAAGAATAAGGTTTGTTTTTGACTACACAAGTTGTAAGAGAGCACGTTTATATGAAGGGATTCGTTAAAAATTATAAAGTTTGTGTAACTTCTCATGGGGAAAAACACGTAAACCTAAATGAACAAGCTACGAGAAATGTGCGAAATGACACGTCGACCTCATCGAGAGGATGGTAATGGATCATGCTTGGCCAAATTATAATGATGCGGATATTGAGGAGCGCTAAATAGTGAAGAAAGCCAAGATCTATGAAATGTTGCGGGCGATCGACAACGGGTTGTGGCACAGTTGTGAGGCCTACTCACAATTATGCGACGATTCAGATGATGAACTTGAAGGCGAAATCATATGTCGCGGAAGGGTCTATGACGGGATGAGTCAAATGATCTAGGATATCTTCGATATGCTTCCCCAAGGAAATTTGATTCCTAATAACTTGGCCGAGTCTAGAGATTGCTTAGTGGCATGGGGTTGTCGGTAGAAGATTGGCTTGTTGTCAATTTACATGATCTATTGGTGTGAAGATAATGACGCTGGAGAGTTGTAAGTTTTGCGGTACCTCGCGATATTTAGACTACGGTCCGAAATCTAGTAGGAAAGGGAAGAAAAAATTAGTAGCCGCTAGAAAATGTACTACTTTCTGTATCCCCTAGACTCAGGCGGATGTGTGCATCCCCAATGTCTGGCCCCGCTCCTCATATCGTTGGCATGCTTCATCCCGATTGGACGATGGAGTAATGCGTCATCCTACTTGAGACTCTCATGCATGGAAGTACTTGGACTCGACGTTTCCCGATTTTGCCTCGGAGATTCCAAAATGTTAGATTAGGTCTTTCTATAGGCGGTTTTCAAACATTTACTCGGTTTGGGAAAGCAATACTCTTTGTGGCGGTTATTCAACTCCCTTACAATCTTCCGCTTGGCATGTGCATGAAAGATCAATTCATGTTTCTCACCCGGTGTTGTTGGTGCTGGACCTCAGAAATTGAATAACTTGGATGTCTTTCTACGGCCGTTGATAGCGAATTATTGGGCTGTGGGGAAGATGGCGTGTCTGCGTATGATGTTTCCAAGCAAAATTTCAATATCGCGAGCTACTTTGCTATGGACCAT
>JAPVEC010000104.1:0-44906 GCA_028984105.1 Lavandula angustifolia | reverse complement strand
TCTTTCTAGCAACTCTGCGCATATTTCTTAGCGGCGCTCCAGTTTTTCATTGGTATGATTATTAGATCTTTCCACGATAACCTTCTTTTTCCGGCCTTCCGGTATACTAACATTGTTTTTATCAAACTACGATACTTGATAAATTCTTCTTGTAGTAGGATTGTGGCGGGATTCAACGTCTAGGTAACCGCTCCCCTCAAACATGAAGGAGATTCTTGAAAAAGGCCCAGGTAATACGTGCCGCGAACCCAGTCATTGAGTTCGGTGCGTGTGATCTGGACTTACATGGAAGAAGTCCTTCGGCGCTCTTCGGGCGTACGGGGCTAGAGGGATTTCTCTCGAAGCCCAGAAGCGTTCTTCCTTCCCCGAGACAAGTTGCTGAGATCTACCTAAACTCAGACTTGGTAGTAGCGTCATTGGGAGATTCCTTTGTCCATACAATCGAAAGGCGCCTTTGCAGATAAACGGTCTTCCCGATTAAAGAAACTACGAGGATAAGCCTTATTTTTCTCTGGGCGAAGGTGTCAGCACCGTTGGTACAATGATGATATGGTGGACGACTACCTATACTCGATGTGCGGGAAGCCCATTTGGTTGAGCTGCCTTCCCTAAGAACGTAAAAGGCTGCCTCGGTACCGCGCTCTAGTGTACATTGTTACGCAGTGCGCGAGCTGGCTCGCTCAGTCGATCAGTCTCGAGGCCGAAGATACCAAGCGATGATGCCGATTTATGACCAAGTCAAGAGTCAGCTGGACTAGAATTCTTTCTCAGTGAACATTCATGGTCTAGGAGGCTGAAATTTGATAAAGCCTCCTCTGATATTAGTGAAAAGCGACTTCCACGTATGATGCAGAAGGCAATGCGTAATGATTGAGGATGGGGAGATGACCAAATTGCGTACGACAACTTATTTTAACGTAAAGAAGGTCGGGTTACCAAGCAGGCGGGCGACCCTTCGGCGAGATAGGGAGACGGGGCCCTCGGCTCCGACGACGCCTCGAGAAGACCACGCCCCCAGTAGGCGGTCTCCTCGAGCGAAATTCTGAGCGCCCCGGCTGACGGCCCGGGAAATCTGGCTACCGTCGTACTCCACGAAACGAGAGGAAGTCCCCGAGAGGCTCACTGCTTTGAGAGCCAGACTCGACGGCCCATGTAGCCGGTTGATGAGTCGAGTCCTGGAAGAAAAGACTCGATCGGTGAAGATCGTCTCAGCCCCCCCAGGCGGAAAGTGATAGAAGTGGACGAGGGTTCAATGACCGGTCCAGTGGTGAGCTAGGAAACCACTGGACAGCCCCTTGATGTTCCACCCCTCCCCAGCGGATTACTGGCACGAGAAACGGGACGTCTCCCAGATAGACATTGAAGATTCGGAGACGCGACATGAGGCAACAGTGTCGGGTAACCGGCTATCATCTCAGCGTCCAGGGAGATTGGTGCTGATTGCTTGCTGCCGAGAGCTCTGAGGAGATTCAGCCACCACGATACGAACTATTGCCCCAAGCAGGCCGAGTCCATATACTATACGAGGTTCGAGGTGTCCCGATCGACCTACGCCTCGTTCTTCACTACACTGCGACGATTGCATGAAGAGAGTTTGATCATAAGGCGGCGAATAGGCTGCCCGCCGGCACCGTGACCTTGGCGGCTCTGGAGGACCTGAGGGCAGCAATGCGCCTGGCCGAATGGCCGTCGGCCGGGTCGGCCGGCTCGGCTCCTTGAGGTCAGGCCAGAGCACCAGTGGTGAGACCCGCCCGTGATCGGGCCTAGAAGCCCGCTGGGGAACTCACGGAGACAAGGATACCTCTCGGCGGGCCCAGAGCTTCCTCTCGCTGATCCTTGCTCCTGAGAAGTCAGGCGGGCGTGTGCCACCCCGAGCAACTCTTGCCAGATCCCCAAGTTGAGGCGACGCCAGCCCGGCCCCCCAGGCCAACGATCCCAAGGCAATGGCGAAGGCTCCGGAAGCCGAGGGACCTGAAGCTGCCCTTGCCCCAAAACGATCCACAAAGTGTGGAAGGAAGCCTTGCCCAAGCCGCTGTGGCCCAGCCCGAGAGATTCGGGGCCGAGGACCTCGGTGGCATCATTCAGTAGCCTTTGATATCGCCACCATTCTATGCCGAGCGGCGGCTACCCATGAAAGCCCCTGAATTTGATACTCGGCTTAGGCGGCGATCCGCGGGAGGGACGAAACACACTTCTTGCAGACTTTAAGGCTTCTCGGTCCTCCATGCTTGGTAGGTGTGACCATATCTCAAGCCAACGATGAGCTGGGGCCCCGCCTCTATCCAGAAGGCCTTCTTGGAAGATACGGTTTGACCAAAGCCTGTGAACTAGTTCAAGGCAAGGCCTGGATCATCTCCACCAAGACTACAAGAATGAACTAATCACTAAGAAGAATAGGTTGCACGAGGCGCTGACCAAGATCCATTCTGGACTCGACGACACGTCGGCCCCGCATATCAAAGCTTTGAACAAAAAAGTATCCCGCTCCCAGCCCGTGTATTTCTTGATGCCAAAAAGTGGGGAAAAAGAGACCCGTGACTACTACATCAAAGAAGCCACAGAAGATAAGTCTAAGCGGGGAAGAGAAAGCTCAAAAGGCCAAGGAGCAGGTGCGGCGAAGCCTTCAAAGAAGACAAGGTCGGGAGGAAGGGAGCAAGCTGAGTTCCTGGCAACCGCTCCTCTCTTGAACCTACCGGTGAGGCCTGGGGTGTCTGCCCAGTGGATTCTCAGGGAGGCACTGCCCAAGCGGCTCGGGGAACCAGGGAACAAGCAACTCGAGCAACCCAAACCCACTGCGACATAATCAAAGAGGTTGAGCGAGTATGCTTTGAGGAGGAGGATTCAAAAGAGGAAGAGACACCTCTCCCTAACTCCGGTAGAAGGCAAAGGTTAGAAGAACTCAAAGCTCCCAACCCACCTCCCTCCAAGAAAACTAAGAGGTATATCAAGAAGGAGGAGGAGGCCCTGGATAAGCTACCGATGAAAGGTTAAGGTGGAGATATGCCGGAGCGGGCGGCTTAAACCAAACAAGCTCCTAAAGCGAAAACTGGTAAAAAGGGAAGCCAAAGGCTCCAAATGTACGCGGCGAAAGAAGCCAACAACGACTAGGTTGCCTCCCGGAAGTTGATAATTCAAGATGATGATGATAGAGAGAAGCTAATAACGGTAGAAGGATACCGAGAAGCAAGGCACATCCAAAGAAAAATCAAGTACCCCCGCGGCTCGGATAAGATCGCTCGTGCCCTCACAAGCCCTCCTACACAAATACAAAAAGAACAGGATGCAGAGATAGAGCCATCTTTGCTCGAATGGATCGATACCTGTGCAGTGGAGAAGAGGCGGATGGCAAGCCGCTGAGAGAGAGAATCCATATGGCGACTTAGAGCACTCAAAGTCCAAACCGAACAAGGAGCGATTGAGGGTTCCTTCCAAAGCCGACATTCCATACGGATATAGGAAGTTCGGGAAACCAACAGATATCGAATATACATAGATGAGCACAAGGACCGATGAGTGGATGCCATTCAAAGACACTGTGTCGAGATGGGAGTCATCAAGATAAGAGTTCATCAAGAGAGGAATTATTTCCGGAGATTCTTCGTCGACAAGGCAAAGGTTGATGCCTATGTTGAAACGGATGATGAGGACTCGAACCGACCTGTATGTTTACATGCGAAGAAGGCAGGAAAGAGAATATTGAAGTCCGAGTCCCCGAACCCGCACTTCTACCACCACCTAGAAGACTTGATGATTCTATTCATTAGGTGTGATTGAAAAGGAAGTAGAGGGATCGCTTTGCGCCAGATCTCTCGAAGAATAAGAGCCAACAGACTTTTGCTGAATTTTTGAAGTCAGGAAGTTTACTTACGTGATGTATGGACGCCCTTACTTCCCGAGACTCAATCACAATATTTCTAGGATATCAAGCAGCATAAGCGTTCCTAGCTCTTAGATTCTCCCTTTAACTTTCCTAGCTTAGAAAGAGATGTAAATGTGCGAACCTTCTCACATTATATATATACCTCTTCTTTTTTGTGCTTCCACATATCTTATTGTCTATATAAGTCGTGTTCGTTTCATGCATAACACTCGTAATCATCGAAGTGATTACGACTCACACACTCACCGTGTATATTCTTTGTCGGTAGTTGCTTAGTTTTTGATAGACCCATTGTAGGAATTACTTCCTTGTAATGGAAGGGAAATTCTTAAGAGAGGGGATATGCTTAGTCTCTTTATTCGACTCCCCTGCTCCGCTCCCTTCAAAGAAGTCTAGAACTTGAAGAACAACTTTCCGATGAACCTACTTGTAAAATTGTAAGGAGCTCTGTTTTCGAGTAGTTTAGTGTTAGTTAGCATAGACGGTGTTAGATTTTGGCATCATAGTATAGGGGAAATTGTTGGGTGATGATTCTATCCCTCAAGACCGGAATCTTAGTGGGAAATGATTCTATCTTCCGTATCGATACGCGCCGTAGCTTATGCTCCGAGTGAATCTAAGAAGATTTGAAGATCCCAAAACCCTATCTTGATTGGTGAACCATTTCGTTGTAATTGTTTTGTCTCTCGAGGTTCGCACACGGTACACTCTCTGCTCCGTTCGTGCGTTCGTAGATTATCGCCTCATCACCGTATGTAGAAGACTCAGAGATACTGGACTTACAGAGGAAGCAAAAGATATCGAATAGAGTCGGTAGAAGCCCCAACTCACCAGAGTAGTTCACCGTACTCAGCCGATCTTCGCAAAGCCATCTCAAGCATATTTGCTACCGAATTAGAAGATCGGACTAAGAATGGCCGCATGTCTTCGATCAACATCGTCGATCTTTTGAATGTACAATCAGCATAGTCAAATACGAGGAAGAGAGAAGTCAACTTCGGTATGCCTCGAAGTTTGTTCCCGTCTCAACCGCTTTGTAAACCTCGATGAATGACAAGCGCACACCATCCTATACCTACTAAAGGCAAGTCAACAACTTTCCGAAAAAGAGGGAAAGGACATTGTCACTCTACTTCAAAAGATCCGTTAACTACCAAAAGAGAGAGAGTCAGGGGTGATCGTCTCCGACTGGGATCTTCCTAATCTCTTCTCTATAAATAGAGGGATGATTCAAGATTTGAAGCTCGACAACAAAGGGAAAACACAAGAACACAGAGCATTCAACGAGCAAACCGAAAAGCCCTAAGTCTTCCGCAAGAACTCGAAGAATATTTCTCTCAGTGAAAGACTACAATCTAGCTCTTAGGGAACCAAGTCGAACCGATACACAAGCCTCAAGTATCCAAACGACGTTACACGAACTTTAGAGCTTAACTCACATGTTCGTCGTTCCAGAAGCAATACCTCGTTCCCTGTCCTCTAAGCTTCAAGCTCAACCGTTTATATCCATAGCTTAGACGAATGAGTTCATCCTTGAACCCGATCCTTATTGTAAAAGGACTCCTTCATAGTTGGAGAGTTAGTCAAACGCTTCGGTTTGATACCTTTGTAAACCGAGACTTGCTCGAATAAATTTCAAGACGCCGTTGCACCGCGCATGCCGATCGAGACTAACTCGAGATAATAAATAGCCTCCCATCTTTCGGAATGCGGACGTAGGATCTTGTGTATTCGAACCACTTTAAAAATCTCCGTGTCTCTCGCTTAATTTTCTCTTATTTACTGTGCATTGATTTTAACCGTTCATACCGAAAATTATCCTTTAAAATCATTCAACTAAGTTTCAACTGATCTTAACCGCTATTCTTGCGAATCAAACTGTTTTGATAAACGTTTTCCACTCAACCGTTTTGGAGGCCTACACATTTCCGCACCATTGAACTCCAATCAAGATATCGATTCGACTCGACTCAGCTAGCGTGTCTCGCAGAAGTCGAGATCTTTTGTCTAACACGATTCTGCAACAGTACTGCGTCTTGTCTCTGAATTCATTCAAGACGACACCATCCCCGAATAGGACTGTTCGTGTTTCAAGTTGAGAAATCGGTTTCGGTGTATTCACCCCCTCTACACCCGAACGTGCTCTCGGGACCAACACTGGGTTCTTCACTAAGGTCGGCCTAGGAGAACACATCTCACCGTGATCCATCAATACACTACCTTAAAGTGTACCAAAGAAAGACAAGCGATCTAGCCAAAGCCACTTCTTATCTAAAACGGCACTTAAACCGACAACTTATCCTTAAGTTGTCTCGGTGATAATTGTTTATATCTTATCAATTGACCAATTTGTGTAGTATTACGCATACCCGACCACACTACACAAATCTAACTTTTATACAAGATAAAGGATAACATGTGCAAATATATATATTTATCTGATAGGAGAATAAAATAGTGGTAGGGACAAAACACATTTGTATACAAGCATAAAATTTACTTCGAAAGTATACAAAATCCCAACAATTCTCCCACTTACACTAAAGTAAAATTTTAGTATACAATGGTGTCGCCTAGTACAAACCAGTACTCGTTATCTATCCCATCTATCACTGCATCTTCCTAGTTATACAAAAAGTTTCTCGGGCACCAAGTGAGGCATCTCTACCACTCACCCACAAACATGCTTCCGTAAGTCAGGGAGTGGTAAGCTCTCCGTGAAAGGATTAGATATGTTATCTTTAGTTCCAATTTTGTCAATAACCATATCTCCTCGATTTACGAATTCTCGTATAATGTGATACTTTCTATCTATATGTTTAGACGGCTTGGTGAGATCCGGGTTCCTTAGAATTTGTCATTCTGCACCCACATTATCACAATAAATCGTGATCGCTTGGCAAATTCTCGAACAATATCACTACTACAAATTTGACCTATAACAACACTTCAAAAGACAACGTTTTTGACAAAAAACCGTTATCGTAGCTCAAAAAACCATTGTCGTAGCAAAACCGTTGCCGCTTTTTATACCAAAAGACGCTAATGATTAAATGGATTTTGACTAGTGTTATCGTTGTTGCGCGTTGTCGTTGGTGAAAATTTGCATTAATAGACAACGGTTGACACAACCATTGTCGTATATGTGTTGTCGCACTTGAAGGATGCGCTAACAGACACCGGTTTCGCCTAACCGCTTGTCGTTGATGTGTTGTCGTGGGTTATGTAATGAGATGTATGGACAACCATTTTCGTAACCGTTGTCGTTTAACCGTTGTTATAGTTTAAATTTTCCATTCATGAACAACGATGTCATCAACCGTTGTCGTTTATTTGTTGTCTTTTACCAAATTTTGTATATATTTTTATAATATTATATTTAAATAAAAAAATCAATAATTATATACTCTAATATATAATTTAAAATAATTTATAAAATTAAATAAGTTTTAAATATATTAATATTTTATCTAAACCTATAAATATATTTAAATATTGAAATATATCTAAACGTTAAATTTAATAAAATATATATATATATATTTAGATATAATATTAATAATTAATATATCTAGTTATTAATATATTTATATCTTAAATATATGTTTAGATAAAAACATAATGTTTTAATCTTAGGAGGTAAAGATAAATATTTTAATATATGATTTAAAATAACTTATAAAATTAAATAAGTTTTATATATTTTTTATCATTAATACATTGGAGGTTTATCTTCGAAGACCTCTACATCACAACATTCGTTTATTCCCCTCTGAAGTCTCTCCCTCCGTCCCTCGTCCGTCCTTCTGCCCACCGGCCCCGGCCCCGGCCCCAGCCCCCAGCCCCAGCCCCATCCGATATTTGGACGTGAGTCAATTTTATACCTATTTTGATTCGATATCTCGAAAATTATTTTCGCCATGGATTCGAAATTGAGGTTTAGTTTATACTGATCTTGGCGTGATTTCTTCAGGTATTTAATCAGATTCGTGATATTCTTCGGGTTGACGTTTATCAACTTGACGGACAAGACGACGTTCGAGAACATAATCGCCGCTTTTTTCGGGTAATTTTTTCATTTTTTTCTCTGTTCCTTCCTATTTCCCTCAGAGAAATCGCAGTCAATAGTCTGTGAGCCACAATAGTGTATGCATCATATAATGAACTAGGATTGGAATTTGGCTTTGTAAGTTGTGTTGAAGTTAGTAGTTCTTCTGGTTAAGAAATTATGATTTGTGAAGCAGTTTGAAGAATTTTATTGTCCAATTTCCTTAGGCTCTGGGTTATGTTTTTTTCATAGAATCGGCAAGATACTCAATGAGATTTTGATTGACTAGTAACACGTAAATATATGCATTTCCATGTAGTTCAAGATAATTTTCTTGTGTTAATGTAGTCTTTTACTAATAACTCCATAGATACTTGCCATGAAAATAGATTTAACATGTGAAACGATACAACCTTGACTTTCTTCCTTGAGATACATTCACACGCACATACACCCAAAGTTGATTAAAATCCGTTATCTTTCCAGTTGATGCAAGGACTTTGGTTCAATAAGCAAGGAATGAGGCTGCTGAATTTCAGTTTAGATATGGTTAAGAAATGCCTGTTGATGTATTGGCACGATGGTATGTTAACTAAAAAATATAATTTTAGGCTAAAATAATTTTCAACTCTTGTTTGTTCTTGTATTTTCGTTATAGGATAATTACTTCTGCTCCAAAATGTGTACTCTAACTCTATGTGGCTGATATTTTTATTCAACTTTTCAGATATAACTCTCTGAGCCTAGAGTTTGTAGCTAATTTAGAAAAATGATAGATAGTACAAAGATAAGGTTGTAACATCCTTTTTGCTGACAAAAACTGTTTGGTAACTTGAGTTTGTGATGAGTGTTCAATGCCACGAGTATGTGTTTTTGATTTTAATGTCAGATTCCTGTTGGAATCCAGGATTGCGGACAAGTCTCAGGTATACACCCAACATGCTTACATTAGACCACTTGGTGTAGGTCTGTTTCTCGTCCATACTCCCAAGAAATTAGTCTTTTGAGTATTTTTTTCCCTTCATATTATATTCTTTCTGTTCTTTAAGTGATTCTTTTGTATTTGAAGTTGCTATAGTATTGGGCATTGACGAAGAGAATGGTCCTCAGCTCTTCAAGTGTGATCCGGCTGGTCACTTCTTTGGTCATAAGGTAGTCAGGACCTCATGCCTCTGGTTTTATTCTCAAATTTGCAATACTTCAGAATTTACTTCTAGTGTTTATTTGTCTCTGATCATGTACGTTTGTTGAATTTTATATGGCACAGAGTTTCAGGAAGTGTTGGGAGGAGGACAAGACATGTATTGTTGAAGAGCAAGGTATCCATTAAGGTGAATATAGGTTTATACTGTCCGCATGTGTAAATGCATAGAATCTTTATGGTATGATAGTTTAACTTGTGAAAGTGTAGGATTGTAATAAGATGAAATAGTTTGAAGAACAATATTTTAATAACCCACTAGATGAAAATAATATAATTATGTCTCCTTTAAGGTTTTTAACTTAAAGTAGAAAGAGCATATTCTCAGGGATTGCGATAGTGTAATCGTAGACCGCATCTTATGAAGCTTTGGAATATGTATTTGATTTGCTTTGTTATGGTGAAGGTGATTTTCATACATGCCACAATACCCGTACATTTTCGGTCCTATCCATGTTCTAGATTGATTTTATAGTTTTTTCATCTACCACCAAATTTTCATTTTCTAGAATATGATGTTTGCTTTTTTGATGTTAAAGTCCAATGTGGTTCTAGTTAATTTATATACTTCATGCTTGATTGATAATTTGAGGTATTAATGATTTAATGGTTCTATCATGTTCCTAGATAATCAATAAAAATGCTCCTTACCCGACATCTCTTTCATATTTATGGTTGAGGTTCCAATGAATCTTTCTTCTAATAGAGATACTAAGAGTTGGAGAGATTTGATTATTTGAAAGTTGGATACAACATGAGGTGGAAATCTTTGGCATATTAGATTTGCATTTTTCCAGTCTTTTCTTTTAAATCCACAATATTTCAATTAAATAAGCCAATTTATTTTACTCTGCTTCTAGTGATGTCACTTCATAAGAAAATTAAGATCTCTCGATACTTATCATATTTGCTTGCATAAACCCGAAGTGAAAGCTCTTAGCTCTAGGAGAAACCGACTAAAGTTATTAGCATCGTATAGCAAAATATGAAATTATTTGGTCCATATCTCATTGAGGTTTATTCTTGGAAGAGAAATCTATGAAGTATCCGACTTAGTGCTAATTGATTAATAGAACACACATTTGTTCCATTGATCTTCAACGACCACCTTTGAGCTTTAATGGTGTAAATTATTGGTCTCTTCGTTCATGAGGTTTTAGCACTGTCGGTTCTTGCCCCCCATACTTAGGTTTTTAAGCATGGAAGTCGCAGTAATAAGCCTTCCTCATTGTTAAATATTCAAGTTGTGTTAGCAATATTCTCTCCGTTCTTTCTTTACCATATTTTGTTTTTCCATCTTCTAGATACGGACTACCTTGGTATGGTGTGGTTAGTGGTCATATTAACTTAATACCTTCATTTTGTTTGCATTGTTCATGTTAGTTTTTATTTTTCATTGTAGTAAAAAGGACATATGCGTCGCATTTAGAGGGGATATGACAAGAAAGACCAAGGCGGCAAGGTCGTGTATGATTTGAGCTCAAGTAACGGGTCCGAATGCAACAAACTTCTTGGGAAATGTTTCAATCAATCGTCAAGAATAGGTAGTTTGTTTTGTAATGAACTTTTTTTTTGTTATATTTTGTACGTATTTGAGATTTTAGTCGTAGAACAATGAATTATTATTATAGTATGGAATTTCTGGATAAGTATTTTATGGAAATGTTACAGGGATTTTTTGCTTTATTGATGGTGGTAAATTGTATATAACCGTTGTTTTTTGCTAAAAATCTATCAGAATAAATATGACAACTGCATTAAAACCGTTATGTATTAAAATGAAAATACTTGTTAAAAGTATATACGACATCGGCTTTTTAGCCGTTGTCTAAGTACCTTTGCCAACGATGAAAATAACTTAAAGACAACAATTCCAAACCGTTGTCGTAAATACATACTACAACAAAGGAAAAAAGTGAAAGACAACGATAGGAAACCGTTGTTGAATATACATAAGACAACAGAAATAAATGATACGACAACGGTTTTATATCGTTGTCTAAAATGCATATTACAATGCTTAGAAAAATGAAACGGCAACGGGAGGCTTTAAACCGTTGTCGAAAGATCAAAGGACAACGGTTGGAATATTTAAAAAGGCCGGTTTAAAACGTTGTCAAAAATCTTAAAGACAACGGTTTTTAATCGTTGTCTTTCAAATAAAACCTACTACAACGGTACCATTTACGACAACGCCGATATTTAGCGTGATAGACAACGCATTTTTAACCGTTGTCTATTAACGATATATCGAGATCCAGAGGGAAATTCTTGAGCCAACCGTCTCTTTCAAGCTTGCTAAAGCGACCCACATACTCGCTTCTACGGTTGAGTCCGTCATGCATTTACGCAGACTCCTCCATGAAATGACTCCACCTTCTAAGGTAAAAACATAACCCGAGGTATACTTCTTCTCATCTCCCCGCCAGCCTCGAAATCCCGGCTCAGTATAACCCAAAGATACTAGACTGTCTGGGTCAAAAACAAGCTTATAATCTGTAGTTCGTTTAAGGTACTTGAGAATATGTGAGGAATCGTGTCTTGAGACCGTCTCGGTCGGTAAACAAGCCTATAACCAGTATTCCCTTTCCGGGGATAGGCGATATCTTGAGACCATGTCTACAAAGATAGAGATATCCTGGTCTCCTACAAAGCATCACATACGTGAGGTTACCGACGACGAAGCATATGGTACTTTAACTTTCATACTTTCTATCTTGTTGGTCCCGAGAGCACGTTCAGTGTAGGGGAGGGAGGGGGTGAATACACATGAAAACCGATTTTCTCAACTTAAACACGAGCAAAGCCACTCCGCAGATGATGTCGCATTGAATGAATTCAAAGAGACCGTATAAGCCGGTTCGAATTGTGTGTAGAGAGCGACTAACTCTACCGAGATCTCGCTAGCCGACGCGAAAGTCGAATTCGAAATCTTGCGAGATGGAGTTCAGTGAAGTGCGAAATAGTGAGCCCAAATTCGGCTGAGTTGAAAACGTTTTAAATAAAACGGTTTGCAGAGAGATTAGGCAATCTCTTAAGTTAGCCGAAACTCGCTTGAATGATTTAAAGATAGTTTTCGGTATGAACGATAAATCAATGCAACAATAAAAAAGAAACACGAACACGAGACACATAGATTTTTAAAGTGGTTCGGACACAAAAATCCTACGCTACTGTCCCGAAAGATCAGGAAGCTATTTATTATACTGAGGTAGTCTCAGTTGGTTTGTACGCTGGACAAACTCTAGTCTCGAGATTTACACTGAGCAAGTCTCGGCTACAAGGTTATCAAACTTAGTGTTTGAAAAACTCTCCAACTGTGAAGGAGTCCTTTTACAATAAGGATTAGTTCAAAGATGAACTCCTTCATCTAAGCTATGGATATATTCTATTGAGTTTAGGTTAGAGGGATAGGGAACGAGAAATTAGCTTCTAGAACGACGAACAACTGAGTATAGCTTTGGGTTCGTGTAACGTCGTTTGATACTAGAGGTCGTATTGATCGGTTCAGCTTGGTTCCACTAAGAGCTTAGGAATGAAGTCTTTCACCGGAGATAGATTCTTCGAGCTTCTTGCGGAAGACTTAGGCTTTTCTGATTTGCTCGTTTGAATGCTCTGTGTGTTCTTGTATTCTTCCCGTATGTTGGCTCGTGAGCTTCAAATTTCGATTTATCCCTCTATTTATAGAGAAGAGACTAGGAAAGATCCGTTGGAGACGATGATCCTTTGTCTCTCTCTTTGGGGTAATAACGACTCTTTTGAAGTAGAGTGACGTAGTCCTTTTCCTTCTTTTCTCGAAAGTTGTCGACTTGCAGCCTTTAGTAGGTGTAGGACGTGTGTCGCTTGTCATTGGTCGAGGTTTAGAAAGTGGTTGGGACGGAACATACTTCGAGGAGATCTGAAGCTGACTTCTCTTATCCTCGTATTTGACTATACTAATTGTCTTTCATAAGATCTGACAGTAAAGAAGACTGTCTGGCCGTTGCTGAGTCTGATCTTCCGATTCGCAAGTGAACTTCTCCCGAGTCAGTTCCTACCGAAGATCGCCTCCGAGTATAATGAACTACTCTGCCGGAGTTCGGGCCTACCGACTCCGTTCGCATATCTCTGCTCTCGCTGAGTCCAAATATGTACCGAGTCTCCTACATCCGTGCCGAGGCGAATAAACAACCGAATGCCCGAACCAGAGCAGTAGGTCTCACGAGTCTCGAAACCTCGAGACAAACAAGTTACAATATAAAGGTTCACCGATCAAGATAGTGTTTTGGGATCTTCAAATCTTCGGGACTTATTCGAGCACAAGGCTACCGAGCTTAGGTCGGTATAAAAGATAGAATCATTTCCCACTACATCTAATACTCTGAGGATAGAATCATCACCCAACAATTTCCCCTATTTGATGATCCCAAACCTATCAACAAAAATCAACATCTAACACTATGACTTGTCAAAAACAAAACTCCTTACAAATATTACAAGTAGAATCGGTGGAGTTGTTCTTCAAGTCCTAGACTACCGAGGGATCGAGGCGTAAAGTCGAAATATAGAGACTAAGCATATTCTCCCTGTTTTAACAATATTTTCCCCCAAAGTACAGTAAGTCTAACATAATCTAGCTAAGCAATAAACTGACAGATATTCAGACAGTGAGTGAGTGAGTCAGTAATCACTTCAGTGATTCTGAGTGTTAAGCATAAAACAAACACGGCTATGTAGACAATAAGATATTGTCAAAGCCAAACAGAGATGTTATATATAAGTAAGGAATTCAAGATAAGATACATCTCGCTAGACTAAAAACACAAAAGAAATACGTGAAGTGACAATCATTTGAAATGACCAATCCTGTCTTTGAACTCTTGCGATTGAGATTTAGGGAAGGGGCACTCCATACATGCGATAATTATTCCTCCCCGCCTTCGAGCATTTCAAGAAAGTCCGTCGGGTCTTCTTCATCAAGGAATTTTGCTTCACCAGCCGGTCTTCACTTCTTTCTCAATGACACGATAGTGAATAGATCCATCCGGGCTTCGTGGGGGTGGCGAGATTCTGGGGTCTGGGACTCTAACTTCGACATTCTCTTTGACAGCTTTTCGCATCCAGCATACATGTCTAAGTCTGCTCTCATTACCCATTCAAGTATAAGCTTTCACCCTTGCGCTTATCGAGACCAAAAACTCCAAAAGTAGTTTCTTTTGATGAACTCTATCTTCAACTCTTCCCATCTCTCGAGTGTATTCTCACCGGCATCCATTCATCGATTGCGAGCCATCCGCGAATCTTCGGTCGAAGAAGCTCCGAACTTCCTGCACCGCAAGGAATATCACCTTTTGAAGGAATCCTTTTGACCGGCTTCTTTTCGGTTCGACTCGAGCGCTTCAAGATCTGCCATATGTATCCTTTCCCTGGCGGCCTTCTATTTCCTCGGCCTCTTCTCCTCTATAAAGATATCCGTCTACCCTGAGCCCAGATTGCATCCATTTCAGCATCCCGAGCCTTAGAGGCGTAATAGGAGGGCTTGTGAGGCGGTTCATCTTTTGAGTCGCAGAGTGTTGAAGATTTCTCTTTTGAAGTACCCTTCTTCTCGGTATGCTACTCTTCGTTGTTTTTGCCGTCTTTGCTCCTTTTTCTCTGTCGGCCCATCGCCGAGTTTGAGCTTCCTAGGAGGCGACCTTGTAGTAGATGGTCTTTTTGCCGCCTGAGCTGGGAGCCTTTGTCTTTACCTTTAGGGATTAACTTTTGGTTTGTTGGCCGCTTAGCTTCGGCAATCTCCCACTAGCTTCAGCTTCTCATCGGCGGCTATTCGAGCCTCCCCCTCCGGAGTGATATATCTCTTGGATTTCTTGGAGGGAGGGGTTAGGAGTTTAAGAGCTTTCTTGCCTTTGCCGGCAATGAGAGGTGGAAGAGGGACTTCTTCCTCCTCGAGTCCTCACTGCTACTCGGCAACTTCCTTAATAATGTCAAGTGGTGTCCGAGCCGTACGAGTCGCTACTTCTCTCGGTTCCCGAGCTACTTGGGCCAGCCTCGCTTGATGCCGCAACCGGCAGCCTCGAGACACCCCGGGCCTCACCAATTGTGATAGATTCCAGAGGAGTGGATGTCCGAAGCCGGAAGCTTGCTCCCGCATCGATCTTACCTTCTTAGGAGTTTTCGGCATCATCTCCTTAGGCGGCTTCCCCCTCGATGATTTTTCATTAACGCTCTTTGTCTCGCTTAGCCATCCTTTCCCCCTTTTTGGCATCATCAATGATAATAGGAGGTGGAGCGGATACCTTCTTGTTCAGCCGGAGTACGAGGTCGACAACTCCTTCCCCCTTGGTGCGGATTCGTCGCCGTCGGGTGCTCGTTCTTCTCATTGATCATCTCAAGTTTGTACTCTTTGTGAGATTGATCGGCACACCTTAAACTCTTCCGCCTTTTTGTTCAACAATCTCTTCTAAGGCCTTCGAATTTAGTCGAGTCTCGAGCTCGCCTGGCCCGAGAGATGGTGTTTGACCGATTCAATATGAGATATTTGTGCGGCCTTGAATTTTTCAAGCATTTTCTCTTGGCATTCCCGAATCATTCCGGAGCCGAGCCTCGAAGTCACCCCCCCCCGGCGAGTGTCTAGCGCTTGAGATATGATGTTGGAGAAGTCGTGTACGTAAGATTCGACAACGTGGTTCGAGTCCCCCGAATCTTCGCGCTTGTGGCTCGGGCGTGCTGCCGCCATGTCTTGGGGATCGCACGGGAAAGAAGCCTGCTCCGAGTACCCAGGCTTCGAGAGCCTTCGCCACCGACTTCGATCGTCCGCTTTTGGGGCCGGGCGCTACTTCAACGTCGATTCTAGCAAGAGTTCGAGCAAAGCCATGCAGAAGTCGAAGTACTGGCCGCCGACTTCCTGGGAGCAAGGATACCGAGAGGGAAGTTCAAAATGCGCGGGAGTATCCTTGTCCTGTTGAGTTCCCTCATCATGCTTCTCGTGGCTCGAATCACGGGACGGTCCTAACCATCGTGTCACACCCATCAAAGGGAGGTTGAGCCGAGGCCGGCCGACTGTCGCTCAAGAGATTGCAAATGGCCGCCCTTGGGATCTTCTAAGGTGCCGAGATCGTGTGCCTCGAGTAGCCAACTGGCCCCCTTAGTCTCAATTCCTCCTCGTGTAGTTGTTCACTGAGTGATGGGCCATTACTCTCTTCGCATTATGCCACTCCCGGAACCGAAGCAACATATGGAGCCTCGCTTGCCTTGCAATGATAACAAGGTCGTTGTGGTCGGCGATCTCGGGAATGTGCTCGTGATCTCTCGGGATGCTCGGATTGAAGAATCGAAGCCTCCATCCCGATCGATTCTTTCTTCCGAGGCGGTCTCGCATTCCCTCAATTCAATCCGAGATCGCCCGCTTTCTCGGCCAGAAGGTGGCTGGCGAGTGGGGGATATCCAAAGGGCTCTCTAGGGTTTGAACATCTTCGCCCGGATATCTTCAACCAAAGAGCCCTCTTGGTCTACTTCTTTCATCATGTTCAACGGAGACCACTTTCTCCACCGACCGAGTCTTCTCGTAAGACTCCGTCTCGTCTCTCACCTAGAGGGTGGCCGAGCGACGTCCTGCCTCTTGTTCGGGTTCATCCTCGCTGGGTGCAACCTCACCGATCTTCTTCGCCTCTTGGTTGGTGCCTTCCGTAGAAGTTTGAGGCAAAGACCTTTTCTTCTGGGGGTGGTCTTCTCGAGGAGAACTTGGAGGCTACGGGCCCCCCGAGCCGATCCGGCCGAAGGGCTACGCTTGCTCCGTTCCAAATCCGACCTTCTTCACATTGGAAGTACCGGCGTTTTCCGCGAAGGTGATTGGTTCTGATTTGCAGGAGATCCTCGATCATGACGGAGATTTTCACCCGTATAGGAGTTTTCCTTCGCGCTCAGCCTATTTGATGCTTTGTAGAATTTCCTCACCGCATCATAAATTCTCTCGAGGAAGAACTCGTCCAGCTTGATCTGGGCCCCGTCATAGATGGCCATCATCGCTGCGGCTTTGGTCTAGACACCCCGATCAAAAGATCCCGCTTGACTTGTCGGAATTCGAGTCACAATATAAGCTAAGGCCCTATACGAGGCAACATAGTGTTCTTGGGGAACGCGGCTTTGAAGACGGTCGGCTTCCTCGTAAGACGGATAAGTAGTCATCCATCTCGATCGTCACGAAACCCAACGGTTGGAGAGGCCTTCGCTCGGTAAGTCAAAACTCCTTCTAAGAGCTTCTTTGATAGATATTTGCTTCGCCTTCGAGTATCCCGAGCGGCATCGTGTGGGAGGCGGGTCATGAATCGCGCTTCGGACATCTCCTTCTACCGAGTCTGAGTTCGAGATAGATCTCAGCCACCTGACGCGTGAGGAAGAAGGTGGGCTTCCTCGTCGAAAAACCTTAGAGGTCGGTTATGCGGGAGAGCTTCAAGATCTCATCCATGAATTCTAGCTCGTAGCATCAAACTCCATGACCGGGTTCGCACTATACACGGCCTTTTTCCAGAATTTCCCGCATATTAGCTAGGGCCATTACCACATTTCCCGCCATTATATTCGTAATAAACAAGTTCATCAAGATCGAGCAATTATAATATAAGAATATAGTGATGCTCAATGATTATCGCTTGAAAGATATGATACCATACCGCTGAAAAACTTTGAAGATAAGAAAAGATTTGCAAGTAGGGTTGTAAGGAAAACATCTCAAAGATTTCGGATAAAAAGATTTGAATAGATAGCAAATGGCGGTTTCAAGATTTTGATCGCATATATATCTTTGGAGAAGATAAAAGGTAATCCATCGATGGTTCGCCTTTAAACGCCGCTTTGAGATGGACGGTCAAGATTGAATGTTATATAATAGGTAATGATCGGCCTTTGCCGCCTAAGTCAAAAGCCACTTGAACTAGCCTAAGGAGTAACTATGATACGACATGCATTAAATGCGTGGCGTAGTTCAAGATATTTATACATGGAATGCCGTGCATTAAATGTAAACCGCTAATATTAATTGACAATTTCTAAGGCATTAAATATGATGCTAAACCGATGTGTATCTCGAGTCATAGATGCATAGTACTCTGTTCCATTGGCTACTCGAGTAGTGATACCTCGTGTAGATGGTTGCCGAGTCTCTATGATTGATTTTACTCAGCATCGCGAGTGAACATTCCCTCCCCCTTACCAATGCTCCTCTCTCAATCCTCTACTTCGACCGGAGTCGGTAGGGTCCAACGCACCCAGCTCTACCGAAAGTGCTCAATCTGCTTCGCCTAGGGGCTTGGTCAAGATATCGCCCTTTGACGGTCGAGATGGGATCTTTTCCATCCCGATATCCTTCTTTTCGACATGGTCACGAATGAAGTGGTGTCTCGATGTCCACGTGCTTGCATCTTGTGTGAAGTACGGGATTCGAAAGTGATTGCAATGGCACTCGGATCATCGCTCACGTAAGATTGACACTTCATTCCCGAATGACGGCCTAGTCGCGTAGCCGGCCGTCTCGCCCAAAGGATTTGGGCGCGCAACAACTTCCGACAGCCATGTATTCGGCTTCAGAGTCGATGGGCTAATGAGTGCCGCTTCTTTGAAAACCAGGAGATTAGCTTACCGCCAAGGAACCGACACGTTCCCCGAAGTTGATTTTCGCCCATTCTACACCCCGCATAGTCGCATCGAATAACCGGCTAGTTCTATATTATCATCACCGGATACCATAAACCCACGTCGTGTCTCCTCGAGATAGGGAGATCTTCTTTCCAGTCCATGTGACTCTGCTTTTGGATTCGCCCGAAATCGAGCACATACACCTACAACATAGGTTATGTCGGACGAGTAGCTCGTTAAGTATAATAAAGAACCAATTATAGGCACGAAATTTTCATGTTCGTGTTCATCGGGATCTTGATAGGTTTGCCTGATGTGCAACCAATCTTTTTGATGAGGTCTCGAGAAATGTATTTGCCTTGATTAATGAACGTTCCCTTCTCGGATTGTTTGACTTGAAAACCGAGGAAATAGTTCATTTCTCCCATCATTGACATCTCGAATTTATCCTTCATCATTCTCTCAAATTGTTGACACATGACGACGTTCTTTGATCCGAAGATGATGTCATCTACGTAGATCCGCACGAGTAATAGGTCGTCTTCCAAGCCGAATGTTCGAACAAAGTGTGGTCTACCGTCCCTTTCCGAAAAACCTTCTCAAGAAGAAACTCGAGATTGGTATCGCATCAAGCCCCGGGTGCTTGTTTTAACCCATACGAGCCTTTCTCGGAATCAGAACTTGATATCCCCGCCGAAAGCCGGCGATTGTTCTACATAGACTTCTTCCTTCGCACGCCGTTCAGAAAGCAGATTTCACATCCATTTGATAAACTCGAATCATTGATGCGTTGCGTAGGCAAGGAATAGTCCGATTGCCTCCAATCTTGCAACCGGAGCGAACGCTTCGTCAAAATCTATCCCTTCACCCGACAAAAAGCCTTTTTTCGCCACGAGTCTTGCTTTTTATTCCTTACTATGACGTTGTTTTCATCCCGCTTGTTCTTGAAGACCCATTTTGTTCCAATCACATGTTGATGCCGGGTCTATCAACAAGCTCCCAAACTTCATTTCTCGTGAACTACTCCAGGTCCTCCCGCATAGCTATGATCCAAGCCACAAGATCTTTCGCGCATCCTCAATCGTCCGAGGTTCGCCAGAGACAAGAAGCAAGAATATAAGGCGCTTTCTCCCCGATAGTATCCGGATCTTGTCTTTACTCATGCCGAAGGATCTCCAATAATTAGATCGAAGTGTGAGCATCCAGCCACGATCTACGATGTTTTAGCTCTTCATCTCAAGTTTGTTCAACACGGATAGCGGGTGAGTTAGGCATTTCGCTTGTACTATTCTGTGATTGAAGCAATTCCAAGAATGAGAGTGTGATCTACTGAGTCACCAAGAGTTCGGGGGCATTCAACCGTGAACATTAGTTGTTCCCCGCGAAGTTGTTATTCTCGCGAGTGGTCTCAAGCCTCTCTGGGCTTTCTTCATCGACCCGGAAGTTACCCGGGATCGACTCTATTCAGAGAGTCAATCGGCTCGCCTACTTCGCCGGCTGAGATTCGCAAGATTTGTCTTTAGCTTCCTCATCTCGAATCATCATCCCAACATAGCCGGATCTTTTCGACTTTGTCTTTTAAGCTTAGATCCCGTAGTGCTTCGATGTCCTCGCATTCGAGTTGGAGTTATTGCTCCCCGGCTCTCACGCAGCAAACTCATTAAAAACAACATGAGGGCTTTCCTCCACGCAAAGGGTCCGATAGTTCAATACTCCGAAAGCTTTGCCGACCCGAGAGTATCCTAAGAACACTCCCCGATCCGACTTGCTATAAAAAGTTTTCACCGATCTTTCCCATTATCGTGGATAAAGCATGAGCACCCAAAAATACGGAAATAAGATAGAGAAGGCTTCCCCGCCATTCCATAGTTCATACGGGTGTCCTCTTATGCCGCCTTGCCGTTAGGAGATCGATTTTGAGTAACATGCAAAGTGCCGTAGCTTCGCCTGCACTCGTCTGGAGTCCTCGAGTCCGCGAGCAGAGTTCTTGCCGCCTCTTTGAGAGTTTGTTCTTTCGTTCAATAACTCCATTCTCGCCGAGGTGCGCATGCGCCGATGTCTCACGCTTTATTCCTTCCCGCTTGCGTAACTCCTCCACCATGAAATTAAGGAACTTAGTTCCTCCGTTAGAACGTATTTTGACAATTTTGGTGTTCTTCCCGACACCGAGCCTTTTCGGAAGCCTTGGTAACTCTGTTTGACGCTAGACTTGTTGGGCAATGAATATGACCTGGTATACCGCGAGTAGTCATCAATGACCACTAAAGCATATTTCTTGCCTCTCAATCGTCACTAGAGAGACTCGGACCGAACAAATCCATATGTAGCACCAAGGATTCCATCGGGGGAAGGAGATGAAACAAAGGATTTTGATTCCTTGTTTGCTTTCCCTTCGTGCATGCTTCACACCGAGTGTCTTTGCCTGAATACTTCATTCGAGTCCTCTTTTCTAGAGTGTTTCTTGCTAATTTGTTGAGCGTTTTGACGTTGAGACGACCGAGTCTTCGTGCTATAGCCACCTCTGCTCGGCTGCCATTCTTTCGCCAACAAACAAGCTTCTCAGTGTCAACCTAGTTCCGCCGCCTACATATATATTCTTCTTGCGCGAACCTCGATAACACCGCTTTCCCGTGGATTTATCGATAACATCACGTAAACAAGCGTCAAATATCACTCTATTCGAGTGCTATCACAAAATCGACTAACAGAGAGAAGGTTACGCCGAAGTCCTTCAATATATGATACTCTCGGGAACTTCGCGCTCCAATGCCGGAGTGTTCCATAGCCTCTCGGTGTAGCCTTTAGCATTGTCTCCAAACCCGATTCTGGGTCCTTCTTCGGTGATATAATTCTTCAGCAAGTTCTTTTGGTATGTCATATGTCGTGAGCATCCCCCGTCCACATACCAAGGATCTTTTGTGCACCGAAAATGTAATTATATTCAGGTACCCTTTATTTTTGATTTTGGGTCCTTAGATTTTAGTTTTGGTAACCCATATTTCTCTTACGACGCCCGGTGGTCTCGCAGACAATTTCTTTCCACTTGATCAACATATTTGACCACCGGACTGGTCACGCGGCCGACTTCCTTGGCGTTTTTCGTGTTTAGGAGTCCCGATCTTCCTGAAAGGGGGGACCGCTGACCTTGCCTTTGTGCGACTTTCTTCTTCTTCTTCTCGACTTTTGGATCCTCTCCCGACTATAGGATCATAATAATATGACCCATACCGAGCCGGGACGTGTCACCGAGGAGGTCCATACCGATCAGCCCCATTTTGATTTGCCGGTTCCCCCTTGACCGAACCGGGGTGTTTTGGTGTTGATCTCGCTTATCGAGTGGCTGATATGTAGGATGAGGTGCCTTCATCTTTTGTTTGTTCTTTGCTCCTGGGGTTTCTGTATATCTCGCATTTGATAGTCTCCCTTGAACAAACCTATCATCAAGTTGCACTTCCCGAGTGTACGGGCGCAGATGAGGAGGTTCCCCAGGGCCGGAATCCAATTCCTTCCTTACGTTGTTTGGGCTTGTTGCTTGCTAGCATAGCCTCTAGTTTCTTTTCGCCGCCCATGTACCGCTCGCCCATCGTGTTTCTCCGTGACATCATCACTTTTCTTCACACAGACATGCTCGGTCAAGTCCCGACAACTGTTACTCAACCAGCACTCGGTTCCGCATCTTTCTCGAGTCAAGTCATTGGTCAAAATTGAGATCCGATCTTCTTGATGCCGAGACTCGGCCATCGTGAGAGTTTATTTCGTCCCCGAGTCTCAATACAAGTCCTTCGCACTCGTAGCAACCCGACTCTTCCGAGAAAGTCTCTCGATTCTCCATTTTCGGGGTATCCACTCCCCGAAGGGTCTTACCGAAAGCCGCACTTCATCCGAATCCGTTTGTCGAGTAGTTCTTCATATGCGATCGCGACGTCCAAATTCTCATCCGCACCGAAAGAGTGTCGTGTGTGCAAAGTGTGAAGGGAGAGTTAAAAGATTCATGAGAGTTTACCTCATCCTCTTTCTCCCGCCATGAGACACTTTTCGTAGCTTCTTCCATCCTTCAAGCTCTAAGGCCATGAAGGCGCTTCATCATCCGATGAATCCATGAAGGAGTCGACTTCTTCGAGTCGCTCGAGAGTTCACCAAGCAATGTATGCTTGTCTCTTCTTGATGAACTTCTCCCCTTCGAGCTTTGGCGAGCCGCTCGCTCGCAGGGCCGAGCTCAGGACAATCATACCGATAATGTCCTGCTTTTTGCGCTTCCTAGTAGCAGTATGGTGACTCTTTCTTCCTTATTCTCACCCCCGGCTCTTTTTCTGCGGCCGAGTCATCCCGTTTCTCTCGCATTCGTAAGTATGCGAGTCGGAGTGCGCTGGGTGTGCATTCGTTCTTACCCTTAGAGTCTCTCGACAACTCTTGAGAGCTTTCGCGCCTCTCTTTCTCCTTCGGTATTTTACGGCAAGCAAAGGGCGTATTTCTTAGCTAGATTGCCTTCTCGTATGTCCGTGAGTGAATGTTCGCTTTGCTAGACGCCGGAGTCGTTGAGCCGACCGATGCTTTGAATGCATGGTCGATTTTGGTGTCGGCTTTTCACCCGTACTCGCCGTCGTTTCCGGGAGGACAAACTCGAACTCTTCACTTTGAGTTCTCTAAAAGATATGATCGGGAGTAACAATATCTAGATCGTAATGACGTAATAATGTAGCAAAAGGAGTCCAAAGGACTATCCGGTAGTGCCCTCAAAATCTTGAGATTCATCTCTCGGTTGGAGAATGTTTGTCCTTAACTCGTTGACGGAGTTCATTGGATTCGTGAATCTGACGTTGAGATCTTCAATGGTCTCATCGGGCATGAGCGACAATCTTTCCAACCTTTTGGAGTTCCAAACCCGCAAGTTTATTCGCTTTGATCTTCTCGAGTCCCCCGACCCGCAGCGCTTAGAGCATCCTGTAGTTCCTATGCGGACTTGCAGCCCCCAATCCCCTCCCGAGATAGGAATCACTTAAGGTGGTTAGTATGGCGTCCGCGACGCGGCTCTAAGTTGTGAAGCTTTTTCTCCTGGGGGTGAAGAGGCTTCTCGTCTCGGGAATCTTCTTCCCGATCACCATTCCTCCACCATTTGCCGGATCCTCGAGCTACGACGCTATCGATCATGGGAACGATAGGTCCTTCCTCTAGAACCCCTCGTCATACTAGCCGTGGGAGGGAGGTCGGATGAGCCTCCATTCTCGACCCACCATACTACATAATTCTCTATTGAGAACATAGGTACCATCCTTATACTCCGACATATCATACATATTTGATAATGATATGAATGAAGAATGATATGTAGTGAAAACGTTTTCCGATCCGCTCGAGTAATTCGCGTTTCTGAATAACAAGAGTCTTATAACTCCCGCCTTGATACCAATTGTTGGTCCCGAGAGCACGCTCAGTGTAGAGGGGGGTGAATACACTCCGAAAAACCGACCAACTTAAACACGAACAAATTCCTTTTCAGATGATGTCGCATCAATGAATTCAGGAGACCGCATAAGTTGTTCCACAACGTGTAGGCAGAGTGACCCACTCTACCGCGATCTCGCTAGCCGGGATCGAGAGTCGAATTCAATATCTTGCCGATAGAGTTCGTGGTGCGGAATAGTGTAGGCCCAAATTCAATTGAGTTGAAAAACGCTTTTTATATAAGACAGTTTCAAAGAGATTAGGGCAATCTCTTAAGTTAGTCGAAACTCAAATGAACGATTTAAAGATAGTTTTCAGCATGAACAGAAATCAATGCAACAATAAAAAGAAACACGAACACGAGACACGAGAGATTTTTAAAGTGGTTCGGACAAAAAAGTCCTACGACCACCGTCCCCGAAAGATCGTGAAGCTATTTATTATACCGAGGTAGTCTCGCTGGTTTGTACGCCGGACAAACTCTCGGTCTTGAGATTTATATCGAGCAAGTCTCGCTTATAAGGTTATCAAACTTAGTGTTTGAAAAACTCTCCAACCGCCAAGGAGACCTTTTACAATAAGTGATTAGTTCAAAGATGAACTCCTTCGCCTAAGCTATGGATATATTCTATCGAGTTTGGGTTAGTGGGATAGGGAATGAAAAATTAGCTTCTAGAACGACGAACAACCGAGTATAGCTTTGGGTCCGTGTAACGCCGCTTGGATACAAGAGGTCAGATGTGATCGGTTCACCTTGGTTCCCTAAGAGCTTAGAATGAAGTCTTTCACGGAGATAGATTCTTCGAGCTTCTTGTGGAAGACTTAGGGGCTTTTCTCGATTTGCTCATTCGAATGCTCTTGTGTGTTCTTGTATTCTTCCCGTATGTTGGCTCGTGAGCTTCAAATTTCGATTTATCCCCTCTATTTATGGAGAAGAGACTAGGAAAGATCCGTTGGAGATGATGATCCTTTGTCTCTCTCTTTTGGGTAGCTAACTACCTTTTGAAGTAGAGCGACGCAGTCCTTTTCCTTCTTTTCTCGGAAAGTTGTTGACTTGCAGCCTTTAGTAGGTGTAGGACGTGTGTCCGCTTGTCATTGGTCGAGGTTTAGAAAGTGGTTGGGACGTAATGTACTTCGAGGAGATCCGAAGCTCGACTTCTCTTATCCCTCGTATTTGACTATACCTAATTGTCTTTCAACAAGATCCGACAAAGAAAGAAGACTGTCTCGCCGTTGCCGAGTTCCCGATCACCGATTCCGCAGTGAACTTCTCCCCGAGTTGGTTCTATCAAGATCAGCTCGAGTACGAAGAACTACTCCCGCCGAGTTCGCGCCACCGACCCGCTCGCATACTCGCTCCGCCGAGTCCAACATGTACGAGTCTTCTACATCCAGTGCCGAGGCGAATAAACAACCGAACGCCCGAACCGGAGCAGAGGGTCCCGCTGAAGTCCCAAACCTCGTAGACAAACAGTTACAATATAAAGGTTCACCGATCAAGATGTGGGTTTTGGGATCTTCAAATCTTCGACTTATTAAGAGCACAAGTGCTACCGAGTTTAGGTCAAGCATTTAAGATAGAATCATTTCCCACTACATCTAATACCGCCGAGGATAGAATCATCACCCAACATATCTCTTCGGGGCATTTTTAGGACACCGATTCTTAGATAGAAAATGCTATGTGCTCAAAGGTAATCAAGCTCTCTTGCCATTTTCGCATGCCGAAATGAGCCTTTCAATGTAGGACACTCCGCGACAAGCTCTGATAAAAATTCGATCGGATAACCACGTGCTAAAACCGCCATCTCGGATAACCACGTGCTAAAACTGCCATCTCTGATAACTTTGATCCTAAGTATGTAAGCGGCCCTTCACCTAAGTCCTTCATTTGAAACTCGCCGATAACCACGCGTTTACATCTCGATAACACTTCAACATTGTTGCCAATGAGAAGGATGTCATCTACGTAGAGTGCAAGAAACACCATCGATCCGTTGGCACGCATACGGTGTACGCACATCTCGTTAGGACTGTGATACAAAACCACTTGATTCGACTACCTCGCTAAAATGTTGGTGCCGGAATCGAGAAGCTTGCTTAAGTCCATAAATAGACTTCTTAAGCTTCCAAACTAGATGCTCTTCACCCTCCTTCACATAACGGTCCGACCGTTTCATATAGATGTCTCTACCTTTTTTTTAAGGTGATCGTTTAGGAGTGCGGTCTTGACATCCATTTGCCAGATCTCTGTGTTTATGTGAGATCGCTATACAAGGAGAATCATAATAGACTTGATCATTGTTACTGCGTAGACGGTCTCTTCATAATCGATACCTTCTTTCTGGGTAAAACCCTTCACCACTACCGGCCTTAAATGCCATGATCTCTCCATTCGGTCCTCTCTTTCTCTTGTATACCCACTTACTACCAATAGCACTTGCACCCCTTGGGTAGTTCAATGATCTAGTATACATCCATATCGCTTATGGACTTAAATTTCGAGTCTATGGTGATTCGCTAGGAATCTCGTATCTATATCTCCCATTGCTTCGTTGTAGGTCCAGTGATCAACGGTATCCTCGCTCATCCCGCTGAGAGATGATCAAACGTCTCCCAAAGTGAACATACACCATCGGTGTAAATATCACCCTCCCACTACATCGAGTGAATGTCGGGCGCTTATGTTACCGCGATTGTGCGCTACTCGTGGAGTACTATCTTGCACAACCGGGCCGTTCAAGTGGAACTCGACCACCTTGTACTTCCTCGCGGATGATGTCGACTCGAGATTTATGGTTACTAATGTAATCCTCTTCTAAGAACCGAAGAGCCTGGCCAACAACGATCTTCTATTCTTTAGGATCATAAAAGTATCCACCCTTCGTTTCCTTTCCGATACCCTATGAACAACATCACTTCGAAGGTGATTCCAATTTTTCGCCTCGCCTATTTAGCACATAAGGGTGATAACCCCAAATCTTTACGTGGCGCATACCGGCTCAGGCTCTCTCCACAACTCAAAAGCGGTTCTTTCATACCGACTGGAAGACACACGGCTCAGAAGTATGCATAGTCTCTAGGGTATATCCCCAAAAGGAAACCGGAAAAGTTGCATAACTCATCATCGAACGAACCATCTCTCGTGAGTTCGGTTCCTTCTCTCCGACACACCCGCATGCCCGAGGCGCGCCCAAGTGCCGTCACCGGGATGTAATCCCGCATTCTGTCAAGTAGTCCTTGAACTCATTTAATAGGTATTCCCCACCATGCTCAGACCGCTATGTTTTGATTTCTTTACCTAACTTCTTTCTCCATTTCCTCTTGAATTCCTTTTAAGGTTTCAAAGCAATCCGACTTCAAGGGCGATTTTAAGGTAAACATATTCATACCTCGAGTAATCATCGCGTAATGGCGAAGCACTCATACCCTCCATGAGCTTGTGTAGACATAGGCCGACAAAAGTCGACCATCGTATCAAACGTAATACTTCTGTGGCTCTATAATCCTTTGCCTTGAAAGGCCAAGTCACCATATTTCTTTTCCAAATGGGTTCGCAAGTTAGGAACGGTTCAACTTACAGAGACTTCAATGATCCATATTCCACCAACCTTGAATCCCGTTAAGATTGATGTGACCTAGTCTTAAGTGCGCACGTATAAGTTTGATTTGCCTTATAAGATTCTTTTCCTCTTCTTAGGATTTGATGATGAGGAAGCAACATTAACGCATTAATGACTACAAGTAATAGTGGGTATAAAGATCCGTTTAATGGCCCACCACATGTATAAAATCATCGCTCTTTATGATAGAAACTTCACTATAAAAACTTGATTTATAACCATCCATGATGTAGAGTTTTGAAATGTAAATTATGCTTCGCTAAACTCATGCACATATAAAACATCTTTAAGTACAAAAATATAACTATCAAAAGATCGATGTAAATATCCAACGGCAATCCCGTAGAACTTTCGATCCATCGCCTATCGAGACTACCACCTCGTCATCGCTCAACGCCTTTTGTACAAGAAACCTTGCAAGGTAAAAATAAACATGATCGGTGCCCCCAAATCCACTACCCATTCGGGGTAGAAGAGGAAAACAAGAACATTTTCACTTACAAGAGCTGACTCGCGTCTTCTTTTCTCGTTTGGCTTCGACATCTAGTATAATAACTCTTCCTCCCGTGTCCTTTGTTACCATAATCCTAAGAACCTTCCTTTTCTTCTTCGGCACTCACATGCCCGCCGATAAGGACCATCTTCTTACTCCTAAGCTTCGCTCTTCTCTGATCCGACCACCCTTTTCTAGTCCTTTTCTTCGGTGTCCGCCTTTCTGAGGATTCCTTTAGCTATTAGGGGATATTCAAGACTTGAGCACTCTTCGCCCTTTCCTACGAACTCCTTTGATCGCTACCAACGATTTCCTATTAACTTACTCATACAGAAACTCACTCTCAGACATAGCGGTCCTAAAACAAAAGTTCTTATAAGACCTTTGTTGAACATTTACCGGAGAAGTAAGATATCTCTTCCACTCTATGAAATTATTTAAAATTGTTAAACTCGTTAGGGTTCGGTTGGTGACACCGTTTGTGAACTCGAAAATATTCGAACAGGCATATTGAAAAAAATGTAATTTAAAAGTAATACGTATAAAATTCATCCATTGCACATAATTCGTAATTAATAATCATTATAACCTTTTTTTAAAAACAATGATATTAAAAACCTCGAACAAATCTGGGGGACCCTAATTCCACTTGTAGCCATGCAGCGGACGCTATACCGTAACCTCCTAAACCAAGCTATTTACCTACTCTTTAATTTCAATCCACGCCAAGTTCTTAGACGAATGGAATTAATAGTTCGATATTCTCACCATGTCCTTAGTAAAATGCGGGAAGGGACTTCGAAGGAAGCGAACTGGACTCAAGCGGTGACATCTAAACATTAGCCATTAATTTGACCAAATTAGAATCAAATTCTCCAAATTCGACATAGTTACGAGAACCATGTCGCATTCAATTTGATCTAATTAGCCATCCTATTTAATTATTATTTTTTATAGTACTGGTGTTTACAAGACACGCAAGCCACGCAAGAGGACGTTACAAAACTTTGCTCCTCTACTCAAAATAATTAAATATTATTTTGGAAAACTCATCACACAAAAACTCGATAGCTCAAAGATGCAAGCAAGCCACGAAAGGTGGACGTTTACTTAATGATCTTACTACTTTCGTGTAGAGTCTAATTAACGGAGGTCCGGCTAATGTTTAATATTCAAATTAATGGAATCTAATTAAACGCTTAATTTAAAATCGCTTAGTCTTTTTATTCAAAAAGGTTTGTTATGAATCAGCGCATCATCACATAAATCTTAAAGTATGTACTTACTAAGCGCACATAATAAAACGTGCTCGCGAAAAATAAACATATGCTTTAAAACGAATTAAATTAAATTTACATGCTTTTCTAAGCACGATTAATCACATAATCGCATGCTAAAGCATAATAATAAATAAATGCGCAAATAGGAAATAAAATCTGCGGAGCTTTGTTTAAAACACACCGATAAATTTAAAATTCTATCTATTATAAAGCCCAATCAGAATACAACTCGAAGATATTCTGAAAAATATCGATTTTGGAAATTGCCGCGAAAATTTCTTTCGCGCTATGTCAGCATCGCCACGTGCTCCAAACGGGCGGTACATATCAACGCCACGTTAGCCGCCACTGCCATCGCTTTCTTCCTCCAAACAGGAACAACGCGCCGCGCCCGCTCCGTGCTCGCTTCTCGGCCGGCCGCTCGCACCTGTGGACGTGCTTGAGCGACGGCGAAACCGTGAAGCCATCAGCCCACGTTGTGCGGGCCGCACGGGAGACGCTGACGCTAAATGGGCGCTCACCTGCGGGGCTACGCACGATTCTGGCGCGTGGTTGCGCTAACGCGCTGGGCCGCGCTTCCGCTGCCGCATCCGTCTCCTCCCCGCCTCCCTTTTCCATCATCTAGGCTGCGCGATCTTCCCAAACCTACGCGCCGCGACGAGAATCGCTGCATTTCCGTACGCCGTCAGTTTGGCAGCTTTGCCGCCGAAATTCCTCGTCTCTTCGAACCGCGATTTCCAGAGGAAACATACTGCAAGTAATACTAACCACCACCGTGTAATGGATTCCGATCGAGATTAGTTCCTCACAAACTCGAATTTTAAATGATTTACCGAAATGAATTCATGACGAGTAAAGCAAACATCGTGACGTCAATTTTCGATCGCATCCGGATCGGATGACCCCTAAATCCACTCAGCAACTCAAAGCTCCATAAGATCCAGGAATCCAAAGGTTCAAGTCAATCGTCGATCTGACAATCGGACGCCGGGAATCACCGCCACAAGGTGCTTAATTAAAACCTAGAAACCAGGGAGCTGCAAAAATTGGGAGCTTGAGATTCTCTAGTTTTTCATGCCTTCCAAACAAGAATACAGTACAAAAACAAGCATAAACATCGCGAATAAATAGGTCCTATCAACTCAAGCCGCGATTCCATGAGAAAAACGCTGTAATCTGGAACAAATCAGCTGCTCGCAAGTCGCCTCTAAACATCGAATAAGTCTGAGAACGACGGAATAGAACCCGGACCATGCCTTAACAAGATCAATCGAGTTTCCCCAAACCAGGCACTGATACCAAATTGAAGGAAATATTAGGGAGGGGATTGTACCTTCCTCCGCTCTCCGTATCGTTGTTGCGGGCTATCAAATCTTCGACTAGATCCCGACGCTTCCCCTCTTGGGGTGGTCGAGAATGGAGAAAATCAAGATTATGTCTTTCTCTCCGAACAGTGGCACGCGAAGTTGGGCGGTAATACGTGCTTATTTACAACACACTGGTAATATATATAGACTTCAAAAGCCAATACACATTAATAATATTTGTAGCCCATTAATTTAATTAGTCCCTAATGTGATTCTACATAATTAACCCACACCAGATTAATCTATCGCGCTACAAATATTTATCAATTAATGGTTCGAACCATCATCTCCAACTAAATGGTCATTATTAAAAATGGAAAAATACATTAATCTATTATCACGAATTCTCGAGACAAGTAAATAACTAGACAATTAATCACGTGGGGGGATCGAGATCTAATACAAGAATAAGCAGGCCTTCAAATTTTAATTAATTATCTATATCACGATATGAAAATTCTAATTAATAAACACATATTCATTCCACTAGAGAATACGTGCTGACTTTACCCCTTTATCCCAAATTGAGCAAGAGTCATTTTTGGACTTAATCGATCCCCTGTATTTAAGATAGAAATATCTGGGCAATTCATCAGCCCACTGATAGCTTAAATTAATTAACATCTTATATATTCTCCAGTAGGTACCACTCGACCTTATTGACACACTTGAACTTAATCAACCGGTCGGCTTTAGTGTGCAAATCCTCACGAGTTCCTCTGTGGGATATTATCAACTCTTTTACTAGATACGGGTTGCAAGATACACACAACCGGGGCGTGAGCCACAATAACATTTACAACGGTACAATTCTGTGAGATTCGTTTCCGCAAATGACGTTTCACCTCATAGTAGTCAAAGTGATAGATAGCCAATGCTACGACCGCGGGGAGTAAGCTTAAGATCACGAAAGTCACTCCAAATCCTTTATTCTCCACAATGGTCACAGGAGAATACATCTCATCATGATCCATCAATACACCATCTTAGTGTAGCAAGAAGACAAGGGGTACTAAGAAAAGCCACTTTCTATCTAAACTACAACTTAAAATTTGCTTCCAAGATACACCCATCTCAAGTGTAAAAAGAAGACAAAGCATAAAATTTCCGCTCCCAAAGATAGACAAATCCCAACATCTCTCACTCTAGTTCTCGCTCTTCACTCTCCTTGTCATATTTTTGGAACTTTCCCCCCCACACTCTATCCTCTTTCTCCCTTTCCCGATGCGTTGATACTTTCTTCCCCTTTCTAATCCGCTCCCCCCATTCTTTCGATTTACTGATTATCCTTCCTCCTCCTTGAGGTCTCATTTCCACTTTTTTCAGGATACTTTTCCACTTTATTACTTCTCCCCTCACTCTTTCTTTTCCATCAACTTCTCTCTTCTCTCTCTCTCTCTCTTTCTCTTCTTCTCTTCTCTCTCATTCTCATTATTATCGCTTCACACTCTTTATTTCTCACGTGATTAATCTCACTCCTTCCCCTACACTTCCCGCAGTCAACGCTTTCACTTTTCTTCCCTACTGACTCTTTCTCTCCTCTTTTCCCTCATCACTTTCTTCCCCTTCCCAATGCCGCCCACTCACGCTTTTATTTCTCCCACTTTTTCCTTATCTCTTCTTCTCTTAAAGTTCTGTTACAAGTTATCGGGGGGGCTCTCTAAGAACTTTGTTACTTTCTTCTCCCTCACTCTTTCGATCTTACTTGGTCTTTTGTTTTCTAATCTTCTCTCAATCGTAGCTAGCTTTCACGCCTCTCTCTTTGTCATCATTTTTTCATTTCATCTCCTCACTTTAACTCTTTCTCCCTTTCCCCCGCATACTGCTTCTTCCTTCCTAACTTTACCACTCATTCTTCATCTTCTTTTTCTTTCTCCTTCCTTCTCATGTTATTGCAATTCTTCGCATGTTTCTTCCACTTTATTATTTCTCCTCTCATTAATTTCTATTAGTTTTCTTCTCTCACTACCACTTTATCGATTGTTTTCCACTTTTTTCCATTAGACTCGACCTTTTCTCCCTCTTTTCCCTACTTTCTTCCCCTTTCACTTTCTGCCCTTCGCTCTCATTCTTTCTATTTCTCCCATCTTTCTCCTTCTTCATTTTAAAGTGTCTCGTTATTGGGGGGTGTTGGTCTTCGAACTTATGATTCTCCGGGGACTTTTCTTTCGGGGGTCAATTGTGTCTCTCTCTCATCCCCCGGGGGGGGGGGGGGGGGGGGGGGGGGGGGGGGGGGGGGGGAAAAAAAGACATTCGTCGATCACTCTTCGTTTTCATTTCATCTTTATTTTCCATCTCTCCCTTCTCCGCGGGGGGGGGGGGGGGGGGGGGGGGGGGGGGGGGGGGGGGGGGGGGGGGTCCCCATCCTCATTATTACTGTCCACACTCTTCCTTTGATTGTTTTATTTCGGATTCTCTCTTTTCTCCTCTCACTCACCCACGGGGGTGCCGGGGGGGGGGGCTTCCCTGATTGACTTCGTTTTCTCTCGCCTTCCTTCAACTCATACTTTCCCTTCTTGAACCCGCCTTCATTCTTCTATTTCCGCCTCCCCCATCTTTCTCTCCTCCTCCTCCCCCTGTTTCCCACTTTGTCTCCCACTCTATCTCATTCCACGCTTTGTTATTCCCTGACACTTTTTTCTTTCTTTTTCATTCCCCCACTCTCTCTCTCTCTCTTTCTCTCTCTCTCTCTCTCTCTCTCTCTCTCTCTCTCTCTCCGGGGGGGGGTCATTAATGTTTTTCGATTTTTCTCCCTCACTCATAAACACTTTCTCCTCCCTTTTCCCATTTGTTCGTCTCCTTCTACTTCGCCTCTCAATCTTTTTTCATTCTCTCGACCACTTCCTCTCTCTCTTCACTGTGGTTCATTCTCACTCTTTCTAGTTCCCTTAATCCCTGAGTTATCTAACACGCCTTCTCTCGCTCTTCATCCTTCCTCTTCTTCTTTAAGTTTGTTTCACTCTTTCCCATGCTCTTTTTTTCAACTTTTGTTACTTCTCCCTCAATCTTTACTCTTACTCTGACTTTGTCTTTGTTTTTCTTTCAATCTTCTCTTCGACTGCAGAGTTTCAGGACTCTCACTTCTCCCTTGACATCATTCTTTCTCACTTTTCACTTACTTCGTTTATTTGTCCCTCTTTTTCCCTTACATACTCTCTTCCCCTTCTAATTTCGCCCTCATTTTTTCTTTTATCTTTTTCTTTATCCTTCTTATAGAGGTTTCTCACCGAGGGGATGCTCTCTCCACTTTATTACTTCTCTCCCTCACTCTTCCCTTTCTTCCCTCGACTCTCTCTCTCTCTCTCTCTATCTCTCTCCTCCACCTCATTATTAATGTTCACACTCGTGATGGTTTCATATTTATTTCTTGATCTTTCTTCATCCCGCTTTAGGCTGAAGCTTTCTCGGGCAACGATATGAAGACGGGGGGCGCTTTTCTCCTGATTGACTTTTTCTCCCTCTTCCCCACTTTTCTTTCCTTCCATGATCGCCAATCTAATTCATTCTTTTTGACCGACTTTTCTCATTCCTGCTCCTCACTCTCTATCATTGTGCTTTCATAATTGCAGGGTCGGACTTCGCAGATCCCATCTTCTTCCTCTCCGACGATTTCTCTCCCCCCCTTCACTTCGCCCTCATTCTTCTTTATTCTCCCGACTTCTTTTCTTCCTTCTTTCCCCCTTTTGTCTCTTTCACTCTTTCTTATGCTCTCCTCAACCCATACATCTCCCTCAATCTTTCTCTGGGGGGGGTATTTCTCGTCCTTCTCTCTCTCTCTCTCTCTCTCTCTCTCTCTCTCTCTCTCTCTCTCTCTTTCTCTCTCTCTCATCCGGGGGGGGGGGGGGGTGACATTGTTCACACTTTCAGGGAATCATCTTTATCGTATTCGGTGTCTCTTTCTCTCTCTCTCCTTCCTCATCCACAGGGGGGCTATCGTTCGGCCCCGGGAAAAGAAAAACTGGGGGGAACTTTTCTTTGTAAGATCATTTTGTTTTTCCACCTCCTTCTCTCTCACCCTCCCAGGACACCCAGGCTTCTGACTTTCCTTCTCCCTGATTGACTCTTTTTCCTCTCCTTAACCTGTTGTTTCCTTCTTTCCCCCCCCCCCCCCTTCCCTTCTCTCACTGGGGGGGCCTCCTCCATTCTTTCTATTTCGTCCTCCGTTCCCCTCACTTCACTTTGTCTCCACTGTCATTCCTCTACGTTTTGAGCATTTCTCCTCTCTGACTCTTTTCTTTCTTCTTTTTTATTCTCTGTCCTTGTTCTTTCTTTCTCTCTCTCTCATCAATGGGGGGGGAGTCGGGGGGGGAGAAAAAATGTTTTTCCGACGCTCCCTCATCAATGATCTCTTTCTCCCTTTTTTCCCTACTTGCTCCGTCCTGTTTCTACTTCGCCCCTCAAAATTTTCCCCTATATCTCTCCTCTTCCTCTCGGATCAGAGCTTCATTCTCCCACTCTTTTTCTTCATGTCTCCTCTCTTAACCTGGTACATTTCTCCCACATCCCCTCCTCTCGATTATCCTTCCTCTTCTTCTTCTTTGTGGCTTTGTTTCCGACTTTTCTCATGCTCTTTCAACCTTGTGAGCATTTGGCCCCTCACCTTCGTGATTTACTTTGTCTTTGTTCTTACCTCTTTCTTCACACTCTAGTTTCCGCTCTTCTCACTCTCCCTGGTATCATTTTTTCACTTTTTCTCCCTACCTACTATTTGTCCCTCTTTCCCTTACATACTGGTTCCCTTTATCCTTCCTCTTCTTCTTCATGTTCGTTTTCACTCAGGGATGTTTTCTTCTACTTTATTACTCTGCCCCCCGAGACTCTCTTCCGTTCTCCCCCAAGGGATCTTCCTGGTCTCTCCCCCCCCCACTCCCTCCCCCCCGGTCATCCCTCATTTTCATTATTCGTGTTTCACGTCACACTTTCTTTTACTTCGTCGTTTGTTTTTCAAGATCCTCTCTGGTTATCTAAGGGAGGGGGGGGGGGGGGGGGGGGGGGGGGGGGGGGAAAATAAAGTGGGGGGGGGCTTATTTTTCGCCTTACTCGACTTCTTTCTCCCTCTTCCCAACTTGGTCTCTTCCCCTTTCGCACCTCGTTGCCCCCTCATTCTTCTATTTCTTATTCTTTCTTCTTCCTCCCCTTCTTCACTATGTTCGCTTCCCACTCTTTCCCATGGGGTCTCTGATTGCACATTATTTCTCCCACATTCTTTCTCTTCTTCGTCCCGGGGGGGGATCTCTCTCTCTCTCTCTCTCTCTCTCTCTCTCCCCCCCCCCCCCTTTATTATCCTCCTCGAGCCATTTTTCCTCGACTCTTTTTCTTTCCTTCTCCTTTGTCCTAGATCTCTCCCTTCCCCCGGGGGGGGGGGATATCACCCAGCTCTGACTGGATTTCTCCCTTATTTCTACTCTTTCTCCCTTTTTCCCCAGATGACTCTATTCTAATTCCTTCTCATGTTCCACTTTCTCCTTCCACATCTTCTTTGTCCTTTCTTCACGCTTTCCTATGTTCTCTTCATATTTTTATCTCCCCGAACTCTTTCTCTTACTTGGTCTTCGGTTGTCAATCTCTCTCCCCGACTCTCCCTTTGTCATCATTTTTCACTTTTCTCAATCTGACTCTAACTCTTTCTCCCTCTTTCCCATCTTATATACTATTATCTTCCCCTTTCACCCCCAGACCTCATTCTTTCTATTTCTTCCTCTTTCTCCTTCCTCTTTCTTCTTCTATTGGTTTCTTTTTCTCAATTCTTTCCTGATGCTTCCTCTTCCACTTTATTACTTCTCCCCCCACTTTTCTCCTTTCATTTGTCCTCTCTCTCTCTCTCTCTCTCTCTCTCTCTCTTCTCATTATCCCCCCTCCTGGTATCGCGCCAGAGCGTCGATGACACCCCCTCGTCTCTCTCTCTCTCTCTCTCTATCTCTTCTATCAAGGGGGAAAAAAAAAAGAACAAAAGCCAGACTTTTTTCCATTAATCTAACTCTTTCTCCATCTTCCCCCACTTTCCCTTTCTTCCCCTTCTTTCTCACTTCCTCGCTCTTTTCCTATTTCTCCCACTTTCCTCATCCTCTTTTTTCTTTAAGTGGCCTGCTTTCACTCTTCCATGCTCTCTTCAATCCCAGTTACATTCTCCCCACTCTTTCTCTTCATTTGGTCTTTTATTTCCCACCTTCGCTTCACTCTAGCTCTGCCTGGCACTCTCCCTTTGTCATCATTTCTGTAACATTTCTCCTCACTCTAACTCTACCTCCTCTTTCCCCGGATTACATAATACTCTCTTCCTCTTGCTAACTTCGCTCCCTCATCAGGCTTTATTTCTTCCCTCTTTATCCTCCCCCCCCAGCTTTATGTCCTGCTTTCACTCTTTGAGATGTTTCTTCCACTTTATTACTTCTCCTCAAAATTTCTCTCTTTTTCTCACTTTTTTCTCCTTCACTTGACTCTTTCTCCCTTTCTTCCCCCCCGTTTGGGTTTCTTCCCTTTTTCTTCACTCCGCCTTCCCGGGGGGGGGCTTTATTCCTTCCTCCCGGGGACTGATGTCTCCCATTCACTTCCTGGATATGCCCGCTTCCACGCTTCCCTGTGGGGCTTATCCCGGACTCTCTTCTTCTTTGTCTCTCCTCTCTCTCTCGCTTTCCCCGACAATATCTTCAATTGTCCCTTCTGGGGGGGGGATTAATAAAGAAAAGAAAAACAACCCCGATCTTCCAAAAAGAAGAGAAAACTCTTCCTCCTTAAACTGACGTTTAATTGTTTACTTTAACAAGTTGATAATTGCTTTTCTTGTTTTTTCGCTTCTCTAACTAGTCCGTTTCTCCTGGTTGTTGAGGGTCGTATCCCGAAACTATTAGCTTGTTGTCTGAACCTATAAAGGTTGTATAATTGGGTTTATTCACGCTATGTTTTGTGTTTAGGTTCCCCCCTTCGGGCTCCCCAATCAAGCCGAGAGTTACTATATAATATATGTATTTGTTAACGAGGTCCCAGGGGGATTCACCAAGTGGTGGACATCAGTGATCATTTAGCCTCAAATTTTTTGGGCTCACTACATCCAAACAACGACCTCTGGAAAGTTGACAATCCATGGAAGTGATGGGAAAGAACATGCTTTAGTCGCGTCCAAGGGACATGAAGATTTACATGGATGAGCGTGTTAGAAAAGTGCTGTCCGTTCAGACCGCTTTGTTTACCCCACAAATGGTTCTTTCATGAGATCAAAAAAGTCAGTGTTATAATTGTTGCTTGATGTGGATTTATTTAATTCGATCTGAAGAGGTCGGTGAAGAGGTGGAAAGAACGGTCAAGGATAATCGCTTTAAGAGATTTTATGTCCGCAAAGGAAACGAGAAGGAGCGAAGGAAGCACGTAGTTGGGGGGGGAAATATAGACGCATGCATGGGGGGGCTAGTTAGGGTTTGACTCATTAGGGGTTTTATGGGAGCTTTAGTATTTGTGATTTGTTGGTAATCTTTGTTTCCTTTTTCCCATCGTCTTTGTTTCCGTTTCTCGTTGAGTGGCTCTTGGGGCTGCCATCCTATTAATATGGATCATAATCCGGTTTAGGCGTAAGGACGATGGGAATCAAACTCGGCCAAGGATCTATTCCTTGAGGACGGAACCCTTCCAGGGTTTCCATGGGGCGGCTGGCTTTAAGTCGGGATTGATTTTCGTTATGTCCTCATTTCTATTCAAGTTTCCACCTTTCCGTTTATTCCTCGATTGGGGAACTTTGCTTAATTACCTCCCAGTGTTCTGATTACTTACAATTCAGGCATTCTCGCCCAAAAGCCATTATCTTCGTTTCAAACTAATTTTTGAGTGTTCAACACTTGTTCGGCAGGACCATAGTAATTCATTATCTTTCCCATTTGATCAACAACTAACATTGTGAATTTCTCCACCAGTTGTTTTGTTTAGTAAATACTACACTGATAATTCCTCTGAAAAACAGTTAAGAAGGACCTCTCTATCCAAAGATATTCAGTTATTCCATTATTCCAAACAGGTGTGCTTCATTTGAGGATGGTGCCAATTGTGACACTTTGCAATCCATCTCACCTGCAGAGGCAGAGATGCTAGAAAGGTTTGACTGATCTCCTTTCTGCCACCCCGCAAGACCCAATACCATGGTTTTCTATTTTTTTGGGAGCAGAGCATTGTGGTAGTAATGGTGATTATTTTGTTCTGTAGATGACCTGAATCAGGAGCATAAATTGATAAGTTTTGCTCCAGATTATGATCATTTGCCTCTTATAGCAAAAAGCTGGAGGTATTCGACCGCGTAACTCTATGCAGAACACAGAAGGGAATGACCTTTCACGGGTATGTATCATTCATGGTTGACTGATTTTCTGTTCTTTTCGACATTACAGCGTTTCTGCGAATGGTGGAGGTGCTCTATCTAAAGAGTCGCACTTCAGGGGCCTGCTGATTAGAGTAGGACCAACTATACAAGAAGCTTAGGTTGTCATGAGTATGGTAATATTATTTCTCATTGTCATAAAGGAAATGGGGGATGGCCTACTTTCTCACGTGGTTGCTGAGGGATATTTTGTATTAGCTGTACTCTAATGTCTCTTTAACTGAAGGTCCGGGAGTATGGAAATGCATCGTTGCCTTGCGTTTATGGGTGGAAATCGCTCCGGGGGCCCCGGGGGGGGGGGTAATCGAACCGAATAGGTCTAAAAACAATAACTGGAACTGGAACCGATCGGTTCTTCGGTTAACCGAAACCGAATTCGGGCTCCGGTTCCGGTTAAGAACTCGATAACCGATTTTTTTTAAGACCCCTTTTGTGAGTCAAATTTAACTCCATATTTCTCATTGGTTGATTCACTTCGTATTTCATGAATCACTAATGAATCACAGAATCCAGATCATGGGGCGAGTTTTTCAGTATATATATAGATCTCTGACCCCCAATAAAGTATCAATATCCATACTTATATTATATAATTAAGCGTTGGTCTGAATAATTGATTTTTTCTTCACAATGATGGTGCAGGCACGGGGTCACGAAGGTTGGGTGAGCGGGACCTTATTCTTTTCGAGCGCAACATATAACATCAACATAAACAATAGATCTTTCAAGTTTATAATGTATAGATTTTACCACGCTCAGGGTAACATCAACAAGCCACTCGAAAATATCATAGCCTCAACTCAATCAAACCGGATATTAGCAGTTCATATAAGAGAGGAGTACCATAGAAACAGGCAAGCAGGGTAATATAAAATCCTGTCCAAGCTAAAAGGTAAATACAACATCAATACGTCCATTAAAGTCAAGAATCCCCCGCAAATCATACCTGGGACACTTTCATTCACCGCTTCAATTGAGGCCGGGTGGGCGTGGAAAACCGGTGTCACTGAAAGCCGTGAACATAAAAATATATATATAATTAGTATTTGTACATAACTTAAAAAGTATATTAAAAACAAATTTTACCTCGTAAGAATTCTCCATCTAATACTCTCTCCAACATCTTCAACATCAAAGAATGTGGTGAGCCTTTAACCAATCTTGTGCACATACCCAGCGCCGACACTCCTCAAGGCCAAGAGCTTCCAATCGGGGAGGATTCGACTCTCCGTGTTAAATGCACATTCAAGCCACACTAGAAATAGGAATGGCTAGCACATCTTTTGCAATTGCCGACAAAATCGGGGAATTCAGGGCACCCAGTCTCCACCACGCAAAGACATCGAATTGATCAAACTCCATTCTCCCACATCTTAGGGGCTTGCCCCTCTCGTGGAGATAGAGAGCAATCTCGCTTGAATTTTCTTCGGATTGGTTGATCATCAAAAGTAGCCTGGTAGCAAGAGAGCGCATTGGTTATGATTTATGAAAGACTCAGAAGAGAACCGTAATTTGCTTGCAAGAATTAATGAATTATATAACTTAAAAGAGAGTGAGAAACACATGCTCGAAAAGACGCTCCACGCTGGTCGAGCTCCTCCGACGCGGAAAGTTGTCCCCCCCCCGATTCGCTTTGTCACGGTAGAAGTCGGGCGAAGTAGAGCAATAAGGATGTGGAGGAGTGACATGTTTCCTACTCTGTGTTATACTTGACAATGCCAGCTATTTAACCGTGTCGACAGGATTAGTTGTGATATGGGGGGTGATATGTTGCGAGCTGGGGGTACTAGATCATTGTTTTTGTTTTATAATTGCAAAATCATGTGAACTGATCCTATATGAGTACGTATGGATTGAAGTGTTACACTTCCATACTTGATACCTTAGCATTATAGTTTTTTGGGGACCTTAAATAAACTATATAAAAGTAATTTTTCCTCAATTTACTTAAATAATTTTGCATTTATCATAATTTTTTACCTAAGGATAGAATTTTCATTTTGCAAACTTTTCTAACCTATTGCAAATTGTGACGCTTTATAAATATTACTACTTCATCTTTTTTCAGGTCGGGTTACTTGTTTAAAGCCTGGGTGATCGACATCCGAGCAACGTCATGCTACACCGCCTCAGGTAGAAAAGAAAAACACAGCCATGATTTTCGTAAAGTGTGACGTTTTTACTTTATTAAGTAAACATTTTCTGCAATGGGAAAAATATTGCACATTGACTTTGAGATTGCTTTGAAACTTCTAATGAACTGAGAGAAATTCTGCAGAAAGGTTGACAACACAATTTCTCATTTTTTTGTTTGGTCCTATTGGGAAAACAACATTTGTCTTAAATGATCTATATTGGTTGGCTTATGTTCCTCTGCGCCTTCACTCAGAATGCCTCTTTAAAGCAATGGAGGTCAGTGGGATTGAGGTGAAATTTCCGCTCCACCTGTGAGTGTCATGCAGGTTTTGCGGACTAATAAAGATAGTGTTATAAAATGATGGAGGTACAAGAAAACTTTTCTTAGTTTACTTCATGATCCCCCATAGCAAATTTTTTTTCTCAATTTTCCTACATACTCGCTTCCCCATTCTAACTTTGCTTCCCTCATTCTTTGTAATATTTTTCCTTCTTTTTCTCCTTCCTCTTCTTCTTCATGTTCTGCTTTCTCGATGCACTGAAAATTAACAGAAGCAAACCCCCATTCAACAGAAGTTAAACTAAAGTAATTGATGCAAAGCAAATTAAACATGTTAGTAACTAAAAAGGGATCCACTCAAAATATGGGTTGGTTTTCTCCACCTATATAATCCACATCGCTGACCAAATTAATAAGAATTGGGGGCGTTACTGACGCCAACGGATCCCACTCACCGCACGTGAATATAAGTGGATCACTTTTGTCAAAGCCCAACTCGCGATCGATATTGTATAAGAATTCTGAAAGGAAAAGTAATCTACGAACCAGATGAGCTTACTCTCAACTCCAAGACGTGACGTTTTGCCTGTAATCCGTTCTAAACCCAAAGATAAAAATAACCAGGTTCTCATCCTTCGGAAATAAGATGGAAGTTCACAATCTATTGATGCGGAAATAAATCAGCTCAAAATACGGAATTACTAAATTAAACAAATAATACTTGAAATAAAATAATAAAATCAACTTGCGGAAATAAAGCTGCTGCCTTCCGAACGACACGTAACATTTAACTGACGCAAGACATGTGCATGCATTTGTTCCTCTCTTTTCTCTTCGCCGACGACGGAGCGATTGAGCTTGGAGAACCTATTGTTCGGCGGTATTCTTCCCATCTCTCCGCCCGCCCTTCGGGAACGCGCACATCCATCTTCCTCCCCTTTAAAAACAATTATTCTCGCGGCGGAAATTGGGAAATCCGATTTCAGACACACTCTAATTCCACCCATCGTGACTCTTTTCTTCTCCTCGATCTTTCCAACGAACTAACACCTCTCGAACCCACCATGAGGGAAGACCCATTCATCACACACGATATCAACACTTTTCATTCGGATCAAGATCCGGCCACTGAAGGTCCAAATCTACGAGCTGGGCAACATAGGCCCCACCGGACGATCCCCCAATCTAATTCCACTTCACGACAACTTTTATTTGCCCCATTTCGCATTCTCCCCCGATCGATCTGCGCCGTTCTACTCCCACCCAAAAATTGCTTCTCAAATTTATCCTGCGGATTAGTGGCATTTCTTGACCTGAGGGGGATTCATGGCTATGCCGCATCTTCCGACAACGCCTCCACCCCCTGGGGCATGGCCGGCCCATAGACCAACCCAACCGAAAAGCCACGCCGATGGGCCAGGATCGGAGTAATGGCGGGGATAAAAGTCCATGATTTTGACAAATAAGATCCACCACAACCAAAAACACAAGAATATCCCATTAGGACGGAAGATCTGCAGGAATTACATCCATTGAAATATCCTCCCAAATTCTATGGCGAACCCGTAGCGGCCGGGGCAGGACGGGATGCATGGGTCTGGTCCGGTTGGTATAGATCAAGGGTTGGAGAGGGATAAGATGATGGATGCATCATAACAGAGGTCCATTCAGGCCATGGTATACATGGTCTTAAAAGTCTTCAGAAGGATCCGCTCCATTAAGGGTCTCATTATCGGTTTTAATAGTGTCTTTTTCTTCTCCGAGATCATTCATCTCCCGGGTCACCACGTGACTCCTCACCAGGCAACATATTCTCGTGAAGCTAAATCTTTCAACTTGAGAGATCAAATCCTTAATCATTTGAATGGGAGTCCGAGGAATAATAGTTGGTCTATTATTTTTAGTTCTCATTCCGATTCTAGCATTCCCAACTCCATGAATCGCTCATTGCGATTATACACTTCGCCATGAATTTGATCAAGTGATTTTGACCGGAGCTCGCGGTTGAAATCATACACCGCCGATCCCCATAGGCTCGACCAATTCGATGCACGAAAAATTAAATAGAAGCAAAACTGACTTAAATAGAAGCTAAAAGAAAGTAATTTACTGCGGGGCAAATTCACATACAGCAACGAAAGTGGTTAATTCAATTAAAATACGTGCTGCTTTTCTCCGACCTATATAATCCAAGATCGCCGACCAAAATCTTTGACAAGAATTGAAGTTTAATTGACGCCAACGGATCCCGAGCTAAAATTGCTGCCATCTAATAAGGCGGATCACTTTTGTCAACCTAACTCACAATAGCAGGTCGGAGGCACTGAAAGCGAAAAGTAACCTACTAACCCGAGATGATTTTCTATCCCAATCAAGACGTGGACGCTCGCCCGAAAACTGCCTCCAAACCAAAGATAAAGAAAGACTAGGGTTCTCTATCCTTGTAAGATGAAAGCCCACAATTATTAACGCAAAGAATCAAGCCCAAAAACACGGAATTACTAAATTAAACTAATGGAAATAGAATAATAATATCATACTTAAGGAAATACTAATGCTTCTGCCGCCCGAACGATCACGCATGCATGAACGACAGGCATGCATGCTGTATGACTCTTCTTGTCCTTCTTCGCTCGACTGACGGACATGTAGCTTGGAGAACCTATTACTGGGCGGCACTTCTTCCATCTCCGTCCCCGCCTCCCGAACGCACAGGGTCAAGGGCCACTTTTTCGTATGATCTTTTCCACTTATGATCCCTCTCCTCACTATTTCTATTTCTTCTGTCCCCTCCCTCTCTCTTTCTCTCTCTCTCTCTCTTCTCTCTCTCTTTCTCACCTCTCTCTCCTCTCTCCTTCTCTCATCCTCATTTTTACTTTTATTCCAATCTTTTACTTGCCTTTATTTCATTCTAATATTCAATTTTCTATTCACCTTTCTTTCTCCTCTCTCCCAGAGCTGACGAAAGCCTTGGGGACTTTTCTTACTGACTTCCTCGCGCTTTTTCGCCCTTCTCTGGAATTTCTCCTGATGCTTTCCCTCTTTCCCACTTCGGTCCCCACATTCTTCTCTCTATCGAGCTTCTCCCCCACTCTTCTTCCTTTCGTCCCGTTGGCACTCTTTCCCATGCTCTCTTCAACTTTGTTACTTCTCCCCTCACTCTTTCTCCGACTTTGGTCTTTGTTTTTCAA
>JAPVEC010000088.1:0-53653 GCA_028984105.1 Lavandula angustifolia | reverse complement strand
TCACGCATCAATACACGGCGTGGGCGGAAATGTGGGCCTTGATTGGTGGTACATCGAAATGGTAAAAAGCCATTTTGGGACGGGATGATCTTCCTGGCCATAAATACAGTGACAATAATAATAATATACGACACGTATAGTCCATAAAAATGATCATAGTTGTAGCAAAAGGACAGGCGTCCATACGCATTTCGTTTAAATTTCTTTTGATAAAAGCATATTTCATGTATTTGTGTCACATTGTATAACCGTACATAATTGCGGATTATATACTTTTCGTTAAATAACTTATAAATTATTTATTTATTAATCTCTAATTCGATAGAAATTGAGATTGATTATGAATTATGATATGAATATTGGATGATCTATTATGATGGATATAAAACAAAAAATGAACTATATAATTACAAATTATCGGGATAACTTTATTCACTAGTTTTTCATTCAAATAATAGTATTAAATAGATATTTAATACTTACTAATAATCAATTAATAATAGATTGAAATAGAAATGTGCGGTTAAGATTGATTTTTATACTAATTTGAGTATTTGATTCTCATTTGAAATAGGAATGTGCGGTTAAGATTGATATGTTAAGATAAGGAAATTGAAAATTAAAATATTTGCAAGTTTAAGAAAAAAATACGTGACAAATATTTACATAAAAAATGCGTAACGGTATATTAAGTGATGACACCGATCTGAATTATTTATAATTTCGATTATAAAATATTTTTAATTCTCTCTCTAAATTGTGTTCTCATATAATCTTCATCTTTTATATATTACATTTAAACCCCGATAAAATAATAATCTCGTTAAGATAATAATTTATTCCGGTCCCGATATGGATCAATGTACTAAAATAATATTTAATAAAAGTAATAATCTCGTTAAATGAATATTTTTTGGCCATGCCAAGTTATTACTTTCTGGGAGCTTCACGTATCTAATAATGAAATAAGATATAATTTGATTTTGATTTAGGAAAGATGGATCGTCGGCAGCAGCCCCATAAGCACAAAAGTCTTGAATTATTTTCAATTGCATTTATTTACTTTCACTGAAATTAGAATTGGTTTCTGTTTTGCAGGGATATTATTCCCCCACACGTTTCAAAGTAGAAAACTGCAGCAATCCATGAATTTAAGATTTCATGACCCCCTTAAAAATCGACCTAATTATACACAATTAATAGATTTATATTTCTAATGGTCACTACTATTACAACCCAACGGCACATGTTTTTTAATAATATTATATTTCTTTTGCTACTGCTGTATGTACATTGCAATTATAATTTCAATGGGAATAGTGCATATTGAGTATCGATAGAATCCACACAGCTCGTTATTGAATTATTACAAGATTTTATAATGCATATTTTTATATACTTTATTTATTATGTATATGTACAAAATTGTGAAATTACAATTTTTTTATGACGGTAGAGTAACCCGCAACTGCTATCGGCGGGTCTTGTAGCTTGGGTAAATCGCCCCGCAAACAACCACACAGGGGTTCAACCACCCTAAGCTTTAACCATAAGTACATTTACTCATCCACCTTAACTACTATATCATCCTAAGGGGACAATTACAATTTTATTTGATAATATGAATAGCGTATGGGGAAAGTATGCATAGTTCCATAGTTGATGATAGTTGCTTGCAATATATACTTCCAGCCATTAGTCATATTTTCATCTCCCTTCTTTGCCATTAAAATAACGATTTTGGACATAACCAGCTCGATGTTGACGAACGATTACTAGCAACCTGGCTTCATGGGGGTTGTAACATGCAATTTGAATTGAGGGGATTCTCTTACAAAATCCCATAAACCATGATCCAAAATGGAACAAATTTATGTACAATATAAATAATAAATATAACGTGCCGATATTAGGATAAGATTGCCATGAATATAATATTGACATATTAGAGGGTTATTGTAAGAAAATAAATAAATAACGATCAAATTTCTAAACTAAATACGAACTTCAAACATTAATTTGGATTCCTCTCATTTCCTTTTATACATAAAATATATTAAACCATATCTCCAACAATCAATAATGTGATTTTTGTTGATATTTACATCTACAGAAAGAAAAAAAAAAAGATCAGAGAATAATTACTTATACATATGTCGCGTCATAGAATATTATGCATTCTAAACGATTAACAATATAAAAACTATAATGAACAGTTTGTACCTCTCGATAGTATCATAATAACAACCAATGCTACTATGTGTTACGGAATTGGGAACTTGGAATTTTGGTTAGGGTGCATTTAGAAAAACTTTAAATCTCACAATAATTATCATATAAATCTATAATAAGCACAACGTGCTGATTGATACATGTGGATTTTTCCTCCTTTATAGCATGTTCTGATTTCGATTTTAGTTGGAAAATCATGCTCGGGAGCAAGTATTTTTGATGAAATTTGCTTAATTTTGTAGAATGTGATATTTGTTTGTCTTTTTGTTGAAATTGCAGATAAATGGGTGAAAATCATGGTGTTTGAGCATGATGGAGTCAAAGTAAAGCTCGATACACCATTAAATGGGTGAAAACGGCTTGAGATTTGGACTTAAAACGAGTGAGAAGGAGTCAAAAGAAGACGGAGCTGTAAGCTGCGACAATCTAGACTCAAGTCGCGTTTGGGGCGTTACAGCGTGAAGGAAAAGGACTGTCGCTACCCCGACGCGACCACGTTGGGGTAGTTTTCGTCTGCTATTTTAATCTGCAAGAATTACATAAAAGCCCTTACTTACGACTAAGATTTGAAAGCTATAAAAACTCAAAGGGCGCCCGCTCATGACATCTTTATCATAATTCACTTTCAAAAATCTTGCATCTTTTAGAAGAGCTCTTGAAGAGAAGAAAGGAATGAAGAAGATCAAGAAATTCAAGTTCAACACAATCAAGACTTTTGTTTTCTTCTACGCTTTCTTTTGCTTAGAACATGAATTCTTGTGATTTTGTTGGTTTTGTTACTTTGTCCATGAATAACTAAATCTTTTTATTCTAGAGTTAGAGGGTAGGTGGATGATTTAACTATGGATCTTTTGCAAATCAATTACGTTATTTGTTCCTCCTTCTTGTGTTCATGGTTTTTAATTGTTTGTTTAGTTGCTTGATCACCAATTAAACATAATTTTTTGTGTTAATTCGAGATTCGAGAGAGGCGAATTAATGCTTGATCTAGGACACAAGACATATATGTTAATTATTCAACGCCCAAAATGTTTGATATTAATGTGAGAACAATAGATCTTAGGAGTTTTTAAGAGTAACAAGCTAGTAATTACTTTGAGACAATTTTACGAGCATGTTATCTACAGTTTATGTACGCAAAAAAGGTTACTTATGCTAATTTGTGATCATTTTAGGAGATGATAAGTCTTGGTAGTGATTGATTGGTTAAAGTGAAAGTGATACACCATCCATTGAAATCAAATCCCTAGAATAAGCTTTCCAATATTTTTTTCGAAGTTCATTTACTTGCTTATTTAAATCACATGTTTTTAGGTTTAATAACTCATCAATTTTCATAATCTAAATAGAGGATAACAATAGGAATTAATATTCACTAGTTTAATTAGTTTATGTGGGATCGACATTATTTCTCTTTCTGCAATTGCACTCGTACTCTTGCGGCAATCAATAAATTAGCGAACACTAATATGGATACAGTTAAAACTCGACGAAGTAGTGCTCGATAAAGTAATAACCTCTCTTATATAATAATTTCTTTCTTCTAGTCCCGACTTCGGCCAGTGTACTAAAGTAATTTCGCTAAATGCATTAAGTAATAAAAAAAGTTTAAATCCTTAAGGACCAATAAAAATATGAAGTAATAATTTATGATTTTAGAAAATATATATAGTCAATTATAATACTACATTAGTACATTAATTATTTCTTATGAATATATGCTACCACTAAACAAAAATTTATATCATCTTTAACTTTCCCGAAATATAGATAACTTCCCGAATATTTTGCTTTATAACTGAAGGCAAATAATTATTTATGGTGGTTATTGCTTGATATACATCTTTTAATGACAAAATTGGAATAAATGTACTATCATCTCGTTTATGACCGTCATCTTCATCATCATTACTGTTCATAAGTGTTCCAATAATTTCTTCTTCGGTAATTCTATAGTTACATCATTCTTGATAGCTAAAAGATATGAAACATTCATATATTTTTATAACGTAAATTAGAAATGACTTTACCTAATGTTTGAGATCTTTATCTAATTCAAGAACTTCAGTTTTGATATATCATTTTCTGTTGAATGAATCTTACAATGCGGAAAATATACTTCCTAAGATAATTTTAATATAAACAAAAATAAAATTTCATTTTTTTAATGTTTAGGAGCTTTGTTCTTTTATAAAACTTTTGAGTTTTTGTAAAATTGAATAATTTGAGTTGTTTTTATAATTATTGCATATTCAATATACATTTTTAAAATATTTTTACTAAAGCAAATACTAAAACTTTTTATTTTTTTAATGTTTACACGAACTAAGTTATTAAAAAAAATTAAATTTAATATGTATATTTAACTTGTTTTATATCGTAAATTTCTCTCTAAAGTAAAAAAAAAATATTCATTTATCGATAAATGAATAACTTCGCTAAATGAATATTTTTTTTCGGGTGCCAAGTATATCACTTTAAAGATGTTTAATTGTTAATATTGTCAAAATGATTTATAGCAGTATTTGTTTCACAAATTAAAATCAAATTTAGGTTTAAGATCATTCCCCCAAGATTTGAAATGTGCTGATTTATTTCAATACATCAGATTGAATTAATTATTCGGGTTGTGAATCATTATTGTGCTTAATATTTAGTTTGTTGATTCTTTCGGTATATATAATATATAAATATTTAATTCTATCGTCAATATGTTTAAAATATTAAAATAAATAAAAGTGAAAAATATAAGAATATAAAAAATGAAAATGAAGAAGAAAAAACAAAATAAAAGAATAAAATAAATGAATGAATGAAAAATAAAAATTTGAAAAATGAGAAATCGAAAATTAAAAAATAAAATAAAATGATTTTTTAGGGAATTAATTTGAAGTTATAATTAAGATCCACCAAAGGCATTGAAGGTTCTCAATTTTTTTTTATCATAGTTTTGATTCCAATATCCTTAATTCAAATGTCATTCATTTTGTCTCTTTTATTTATTAGTCAAATTTCGTTCAAATAACAACTTTTCTAAGTATACCTAACAACTCTTTTTTTTTTTGGGTTACACTTATTCACAATTAATAACTTTTTTAATATATGTGCCTAAAAAAAGTGAGACAAACTCAATGAGACGGAAATCATCAAATATAAGTTTCATACTGATTATTAATTTCGAAATCCTCTTACTCTGATTTTCAAATTAAATGCAAGCAATAGAATGATAAAAAATTTATATAATTCTAAAAGTTATGCAGAATAAGTCGTTAATAGCATAATAATTTATTTAATTTCAGACTAAATGTTACGATGCTTCATTAATTTATTAACAGTTAATCTTAAAAAAATATACTAATATAATAAAAAAAAACAACTCCGTTGGTATAGCTTAGTAATTTAGTTGGTATTGAATACTTATTAGGAACTTCTAGATTCGTCAATTTTGGTTTGGGTGTTCTCCTAGATCTCTTCTAAACCCTAAACCCTAACAATAACATTCTCCGCCAGTCGCCACCGCTCCGCCTTAATTAGGTCGTTCCTCCACCGACGCAATGGACGACGACGTTGTTGAAGCATCCCAGTCATTCGTTGCGGAAGGCGACATATGCCAACAGCTTCTAACCCGCTACGCCCGCTCCTCAGCCGAGCAGCACCGCCACCTCTGCGCCACCGCCGCTGCCACCCGCTCGATCATTCAATCATATTCTCTTCCCCTAACTCCAGTATCGTACTTTGCCGCCACAATCTCTTCTCTTTCAGATTCCAAAAACCTAGACGCCAATGCTCTTAGTGCACTGACGTCTTTCATATCAATCGTGCTTCCTTTGGTTGGCAAAGACGAAATCAAGCCTGAAAAAGCGGCAGAGGCTGTCACGGTTTTGGTGACGATAGTTGGGGAGAGTGGGGTTAAACTGGGAACTTCTGTTGTTAGAGCTGTAGTCAAGTGTGTGGGTGTTTTGATGGCGGAATTCTGCAATTTGAAGGAGTGGGACTCGGTTGCTTTAGGATTTGAGTGGCTTTTGAAGTTCTCGCTTGATAAGCGGCCCAAGGTTTGTATAAAGACGATTTTTTTAAATCGTAAAAGTTGCTGCGCAACTGTTTATTGCAATTCAAGGCAGGAAGGATGGTAGTCTCAATACGCAAGCGATGAATGTGTAGTTTCGGGATGAAGTTACATGTTTGCTTGACGTTAACTGATTTTTAGCATGCTATGCTGGTTGGTTACTGTTTAAGTGAGATTAGAACAGTTAACTATTTCTGGAAGGGTCAATTTCTGACATTGTTTCATAATAATTGAATGTGTGGTTCCCGAACATTTTGCAGAATTTTTTGGACCTTGGAATAATATAAGTGAATCATCACGGTTCTTTTTTTCTTATCATTTCTTTATTCTTGGTTTCAGGTTAGGAAATGTGCTCAAGATTGTCTCTTGAAAGTTTTCAAGTCGTTTGAGCACTCTTCTATCTCCAAGAAGGCAAGTAAATCAATATACTTGTTGCTCAAAGATTACATGCCATTGGCCACAGAAGGTATCACCTCAAAAATAATTGATCAAACCACTCATGAGCCCGTGTCGAGGCCCGACCCTCAAGATATTACTCATTTGCTGAACATAATGAAGCATGTTGTTCAAGATCTCTCACCGAAAATCCGTGAGAAATTGCTTTCAAAATTGTTGAAGATCTTGAGTTCCCAATCTATGGTGGCAAGACATGTCTTTGATGTCGTCTCGGTTATATTTGAGACTTCAGGAACTGAAATTATTATCTCGAATGCTGAAGAAATGTTCAGCTCATTGGTGCCATACATATCTTTGGATGAAAATAAACCAGTCGAGAATGTGTTTTGTGCTGCAAATTTAGCCAAAAATGCTCTGTTAAGACTTTGTCTTGGTGATATAGATGAATGGGAGTCCTTTTATCCTACGCTGATTGAATCTTTAGCAGGTTAATGTTTTTATTTTTGTTTCTTATTTTTTTGTAGCAATCTTTTCACATCTTTGACATCCTCTCATAGTTCGCTGATATATGTGCTTGGATCAATTGCAACTAGCTTCTAATGATGCATGCACACCATGTGTCTATGCCATTTTCTGTTCAGTCCATAGAGAAATTAAAAATCATTTGAAAAGATGCAGCTATTTCTTTTATCTTATTTTTTTGGGTGTACACGCTTTCTTTGTTTTCTTGGTGAGTGTCTGGGCTGCTGCTTTAAGATATATTGTATGCAAATTTTCCTTCTTCTAGGCTCTAATGGAAGTGGGTCATAGATTCTTAGGCTTACTAAGTTGAAAGTATAAGTGAATAGTTTGAGTTTTCTTCTTGTTTAGATTTAGATTTTTCTTTTTTACTTTCTAGGAGGGGGTAAATGGATTGCTTTTTTCTTCGGAATGCTTAGTCATCAATCATTCCTTGTTATCCTTTATCTTCTTGGTGATGTCCAGAAATGACGAGAGGTGCTTCAAAATTGCAGCATCATGGAAGTTATAACTGATATTTGTAACATTAATATATACACATATGCATGATTCTGTTTGATTTGAAAGCATTTCTCACAGCTGAGTCTTTATACAATCAGGTCTTCTATCTTCTCCGAAAGATGATGTGGCGTTACAGGCTTCCGTTATTCTCAGAGAACTGATAGACCACCATTTTGATGGAACAAGTTTGCTGACTATGGAAAACAAAAAGGAGGACGATGATACAACTTACAATGCTGAGTTTAAAGCACTTCAAATTGCATGCACCACATTCTACAATTTGCTAAGTGCTTCATCTCCTCCTGTTCTGAATAAACAGTTAATCTCAGTAGTTTCTTATCTTTTCCTCAAACTTGGTAAGTATTCGAGTTTCAACATAAGTATCCGTGTTCTGTAAACTTTATTTTTGTATTATTATTATTTATAACCTAGCTTTGTGTTATATGTAAAAAAAAATTGGGTTTTAAATTAATCCGTAATTATTGCAAATATTAGGACCTATGGCTATAATATGGCCTTGGATTGAGCTCCAAAGAATATTGGTATTGTTATTTGTGTTTGAGTTGATTTTTTAGAACTAGTCCTTAAAGAAGGGATATTAATCTTCACACATTGTGATTGAAGTTTTGTCTATTCTCATGTGTTGACAACAGATAAATTCTGTACCTTCTCTCTAAAAGTATGGACAGTATTTACAGAAATTTCCTTGCTTTAGACATAATTAACTTTCTGCGATCAATTATTAGTTCCTTATTCTCGGAGTCAAGTTTTCCACTGTTGATCTTTATGATGAATCTTCAAATCCACAGTTTTGAGCTAATGGGCTCATGTATATTTTGATAGTCTTTGAATGTTTGTGCTTCAGGTAAGACGTCCGACATCTTTATGAAGCCTATACTTCTTAAACTCGCTGATTTGATGAACACAGCTTCTTTTAGTGATTCAGAAGTAAAATATGTGAGCTACTCTTCCGACCCACTTGTTTGTTTCAGTATATTAAAGAAGCAAGTTGATTGTGTGCTAATCATGCCTTCTGAAGTTATGCATCAAGGGCTGCAGGTTTGGTTAGTGGTGAAAATTTTAAGTTGGTTGAAAACTGAAACATGATTATTAGTTATTCTGTTTTCATAATGGGCTGTTTAGTATGGCCTGACCAATTGCATTGTTAATGGGAAGCTGAAAGCTTAGTATCTGAATACATTAATATTTTGTGAACTTTTTTCTTTTGAACTGGAGCACATTCTTTTGGTTTTGATTTGTTAATAAAATCTCTAATTAAGTAATTTGATTTTTAGTTTTTCTAGAGAGGGTAAAGATTTTTTTTGGGGGGTTCTCTGTTGGAGTATTTAAAGTGTTTAGTATTTATAATTTGAATTAACTCCTTTATATTCTAGTTTTGACCGTATGAGTAAGGTTTATATAATTTTCATTATTTTTGCAGCTTGAAGACTGCATTGGCTCTGCTGTTGCAGCCATGGGACCAGAGATATTACTTTCATTTATACCAATTTCGCTTGATGCAAAAGATTTCTCCTGTTCAAATGTTTGGCTAATACCAATTTTAAAGAAAAGTATTGTTCGATCGTCACTGCAATTCTTTATAGAGCACATCGTGCCTCTTGCTGAATCGTTTGATAAGGGATCCCATAAAGGTATAATCCATAAGGAACACATTTTGTTGTTCTCTACTGAAGTATTTTGATGTGCTACAACAGGAGAATCTGGATGGACTTTGGTGTCCCACAAGTATATTCCTTTCTATATCACCTCCACAAAATATTTGACATGTGGAATACATATGAATAAAATAACTAGATTAGAATGACTTATTGTGGGCCACATATGCCACATGTCAGCACCTTATGAAGTATGACATACAGGGGAATAAAATCTGTGACACACAAGTCTTTGTGAGGAGAACCTACTGACTAATTCTTTTAAAAAATCATATGTTCTTACAATTCCCAGAATATAACTGCCCTGAATTCTTACAATATGTGGTGTTAGTTATGATTGTCTCTGAAGTATATGGTACATCTTTTCTGATTATTCCTCAAGAATTGCTGAACAATTAAGGATCTGCATCGTGTGACCAATAATTGTATCGATGTGATACGTTTGTTTAAATCCTATTATGATGTTTCTCCATATTAAGAAATCAAGGAGGGATTTTCTCATAATACCATTAAGCATAAGTCTTAGGTGCACTGAGACTTAAGACTCAATAATAAGATTAAACCTAGTTCATGAGCATCCTAAACTCATAAAATTAGTAACAATAGGGAGAGAGGTAGAGAGAGATGGGATGGGGTGGCATGAAACAAGTGAGATGAGATCAGAGGAGGGTGATGCGTGTGCTTGCAAAAATTGTACTTCCTCCGTGCCATTCATTTTGTCTCACTTTCCTTTTTGGGTTGTCCATTCATCTTGTCTCACTTTCCTTTACGGGTTGTCCCATTCATCCGGTCTCATTCCAAAAATGGTAACTTCTCTACTCCCAAATGATAACTTTATTTTTGTGGGACCCTGCCACTTACTCGAAGCTAACAACTCTCCTTAATATATGCACCGAAAAGAAGCGAGACAAGCTCAATGGGCCGGAGGGAGTAATTTATTTTTAAGTAGTAATTCTGACATGATTTGCAAGGAGAGAGATGAGCATGTTCAGTTTGATTATTATGTTTTTTAGTAACATGTGCAAGCGAGTTTGTTTTAAAATATGCATATGTAATGCTCATTGCTCCGTATGTGATAGTTCTTTTGAACTTTTTGCTTTTACAGTTTAGGAACTCTCGTCTCATGGTCAGATTTATCTTTCTTTTGAATTGTCTACAGATCTTTTAAGTCACTTCCTTTAAAGTTTTCATTTTCTTAGTCTCTAGTTTATGTAGCTTCATATAGATGGGAACACAATTTTAGTTTGTGTTTTTTTTTTTTTTCTCTCCACATGATCTCTTGAATTTATATTTCTGTTCCTTTCCAGTTAAAAAATCAGTAATTCGCCAAGATCTGCAGGCTTATGCCCGTGGATGTTGGGGATTGTTGCCTGCCTTTTGCCGCTGGCCTAGTGATACTTATCGGAGTTTCTCCTCACTATCTGAACTCTTAATCCCCTTCATCAAGAAGGAGTCATCTATGCTTGAGGACATCTCCATTGGAATGCAGGTATGGCTCTGATATCCTGTCATCCTAGCTGGCCATTGTTAGTGCATACTCTTTTGAATTTATCGTTTATGTTGTAGGAACTAGTAAATCAAAATAGAAGAGCGCTTGCCTCCGATCATGGATCTGTGAAGTCGACAGAAATGCAAAGTATGGGAAGTGTTATTGCTGCAATAGATTATGAAACAAGATACATCTACTCAAGAAAGATGGCAAGCAAAAATGTTAAGGCCTTGGCTTTGGGTGCTGAAGAGTTACTTCTGCCTTTAACTTGTGTGTTCTTTGAGAGCCCTCCAGAGTCTCACAAACACCTACAGGTTGACTTCAGTTATATTATTTGATCAAAGTAGAGAGGCTATCTTAAAACATCAATTACTGTTGTATGTATGTTTGTGTACAGCAAGTATAATTTATGTGACATGTCAGAGTTTGTTCAATTGTTTCGTGGTTACAAGCTTTTATGGCTGCTTGACTCTGTCTACCCCTCACTTTGTCGTCTTCTTTTTGGTAGTAGCCTCAAGAAGTTTGCTAGTGGCATCTGACCGTTGTTCTTTATGATTTCTAGGGTGCAATCAGCAGCTTGGTGTCCATATGTGATCCTTCTGTAGCAAAAAAGATATTTGTTTCTTCACTTAAGAAGTTCGAGCTTCTGGATCATATTGGTGAACCTGAAAAACTTGAATCTGATAATGATGTTTCCGCCAAAGAAAAGGAGAGTGTCGGAACTGATGCAAATAGGTGATAACAAATTTCTATATCTACAGAACAATTATTTATATGCTGTTCACCGACTCGTCCTTGTTTGTGGCCTCTCGTTTCTCGTACATAGGAAAATTATTTATGAATGTAATAGCTTGCACTGGTACTCCGAGTCTAACATTTGGTATGTTGTCAAATCTGTTGTTTTGAAGGTGTTTAATACTAGATCTTGCATCTTGTATTGTTGAAGGATCCGATTGCGATCTGGTTAATGTATTCTTTTCTCTTATTAAGCATTCTTTGCAGGTTCGCTGATTCTTATTACTTTATATTATTCTCATGCTATATAATTATCCTATTATGACAATCTTTCTGTTTTGGATTGTAGGCGAGTGATGTGGTCAGCCAAATGGAAGCATATAAAACTCTCAGTAGAATTTTTGAGGTGCATTATTATATTCTTGCTAATTTAAAAGAAAAATGATCTAATTTGTTCTTATGGAACCCTCTGAGCAGAAACACACATGGTTCTGCTCTACAAAATTTGATGCGCTGATGGATTTGTTGACTGAGATGAAGACCTCAGAAAACATTGAATTGGTTAAATGCCGTTTTACCTGTTTGCAGACCTTGCTAATTCATGCCTTAACGGTAGGCTGCTATTCTTCAGTTTTTGAGTTTAATATAGTGGATCTGATGTCTATTACTTGAAGGTTCCTTTTTAGATAGGATAACATTGTAGAGCTTGGTCTGATTATTATGATTCCTAGGCTCAAGATTATCTTTCTGAATAGCAGTATATTGTTTCTCTCACTCTGTTATATGGAAATAGCTGAGATGTATTACTCTGCAGAGAAACCTGGATGAGGAGAATACGAAGGCTTTCCTTATTCTGAATGAGATTATTCTTACGTTAAAAGATGTAAGTCTGGTATTTGATTTTCTATTCCCTGCAATCAGATTTTTAATCTGTCTAAACCTTTCTTTCATGAGGAATCATTCAACATGAAATGCAAACACATATTAGGTGGAGTTTTATTTGTAGCTGTTCCATTGCCCTCTGAGGTTACACAGTTTTGGCATAATTAGGTTCGGGAATAATAAGTCTGCATTGTTTAAGCAAGGGTGATGAACTTTCATATGGCGAGGGGTATTACAGGTTGTTTAGATATGTCGAGCTGCAAATTAAGGCTACAAAGTTTGTCTGTACACATAGGACAATCCATGTCAAAAAAAATTACATGTACCCAAAGCTGGTCAGTTCCATCTATAGTATCGTTTACCGTTATTCGTCAAGACTCAAGAACACTGCCTCTGATTTGCTGATATAAAATAACTTAGTTCTTTTCCATATGCAGCTTAACCTGAAAATTGTTACTGAATGCTTTGAGTTTGAGTTTCTTTTGAAGATCATAGTTTTCTACTCGATATAAATATTTCTTATACTAACCCTAACTTTTATGAAGTTCAGTCCAGTGAAGAAGGCAGAAAAGTAGCATATGATGCTTTACATGGAATAAGTTCTGAGTTGAGGAACTCAACTGATGCTTCTTCTCATGAACTCTATCAAAAACTCTTAAACATGGTGCGTGCAACCATATCCTACTATTGTGATTTGTCCTTACCTTCTCTTAACTTAGCAGACCGTGTATTTTACAATTATGATGGTTTGATTTATTCAGTAGTGGATTGAACTGTTAGTAATGCTTTATAATCGTGCTTCTTGGTGGAGATTTTTTGGATCTACTTGATTCTGGTACTTTGAAAATTGCCGTGTGGCAAAAACCACTGCAACCTTTTATGCTTTATAATAATAAATTTATAGTTTTGAGCTTGCCTTACAATATAGCTTCCGAACTGGATGAACTTTTGTATCTGCATGTAAAGAAAGTTTCATGCTTATCCAAATTGAGGTAATTAGGCTGTATTTGAATTTGATGTTGTTATGTGCAGATTATAGGTTATCTCTCGGGCCTTCTCCCCATATAAAGAGTGGAGTGGTTTCCGCACTCTCGGTTTTAGTTTACAGTGACCCTAATATCTGTGTTACGGTGCCTGATGTTTTCCCCTCTGTTATGGAATTGCTACACAGCAAAGCTATTGAAGTTATAAAAGTGAGTTTCCCTGGACTTTAGACATGAATGACAGTTTTCAGTTTTTTCTGTGCTGATGGCTGCCTGTCCAAATTTGAACAGGCTGTTTTGGGCTTTGTAAAGGGGTTAGTTCCCTGTCTTACTGCCAACGATCTGCACGGTTTTCTTCCGGAAATCATGGATGGAATTCTCCGCTGGTCATCTGTCTCACGCAATCATTTCAAAGCAAAGGTGTGTCATCTTTGGTCCTGCTTTCCTCTCTTCCATCTTGAAAATGACAATGAGAGGAATGGAATATGGATCACATACTAACCAGGGCTACAACATAACATTGCTTATTCATTGAGGGTACTTTGATAATGTTATCATAATGATGGTTTATACTGACTAGTTATTATTCCTTATTTTGCTGCAGATAATTGTGATCTTGGAGATTTTGATGAGGAAGTGTGGTGGTGCTAAAGTGAAGGCACTTGCACCCGAGAAATACAAAAGTTTTGTGCAGGGCGTTGCAGAGGTACGACCCCCCATCCCCCTCCCTCCTCTTACAGTGCAAATCGATTGTTTTCTGTGTCGATATTTTGATGCATTACGTAAAGCTGGTATAGTTGGACGTAGCTTTTGATTTTGTGCTTGGTGATATTTTGAGACAATTGATGTATCAGATTTGAAGGGTACCGCATTCTGTTACTAGAATTTAAATATAGTGATTTAGTTTAGGATAAATTGCTACCTTTACAATTCAAATTCTTTAATCATTGCAATTTAAAACTTCATCTTTAACACCATTTGTTGTCGTGCACTCCATAATACACTATAATTATGCTATATTTGCTGCAGAATCGCCATGGCAAGGCAAGCTCTAAGGAAGTTGGAAACACAGACACCGGGCCAGATCTTCCCGATACATCGTTTAGGGGGTCCGATTATTTATCCATCTCCAGTCCTCACATTTTGATGCTTTCCATTCATTCCTATTACCACTCTTGATGACAACAATTTTACCTATTTTATCCAGGCAGCAGAAAAGGAAACGAGAGGAATCTTCTATCCCGGCCAAGGAAGACGGTTCTGGTAGATCTTGGAAGAAGAGGGATAACAGAAAGAATGCTGGGACTACTACAGAAAGTAGCGCGCATTCTGATCATGTCGAAAAAGGCAAGTCAAAAAGACCTGAAGCAGGTGATTCAAATCCGTTCAAGCACAAGGGGAGGTCAGTCTTTAAGAGCAAAGAACGTAACCTACAAAGATCATCCACTGCTACTGCTGCTGCAAAGCACAAGAGAACAGTAAGAAAGAACAGAGGCTCGGCTGCTTAGAGAGCTTAGTTTTGGGGATTTTGTTTGGAAAGTTATATTTTCAATTTTTGACATGGGCTGTGTATGTTATAATTTGTTATTCGCTTATTTTGTTATTGTGGAAGAGAAAATTCCATTTTTGATTTTTGTCGCCAAGAAACCCCTCTAAAGTCAGCCCGATGCGACCCGGCCGGGTCAACCGAGTAGCTGGGAATCGAACAGCTGTGGAAGTGGGTTTCAGTTGAATGCACAGGAAGATAAGCAAACAACAAAAAGGAGGGATCTTGGAGAGGTGAGGAGTGAATAGTGAACGGTTGCATTTGCTCAACTTTCAAGTGAATACAATATCTCTTGACGTGAACCAACACATTCATTATTTATTTATGAACCAACACATTTCTTCCTTGTTTCATGCGAAAACGATGCATCTCAAGTTTGGTCACCATGATAGAAAAAAAATGGAGAATTTGTTGTTGCTCAATTTAGATAGATGATTCATGCATTACTGTATTAATTTATGCATAATTTATTATTCATGTATGAATTAAAATTACACAAAGTCATGCATGTTTCAATTCAAATCGTACGCACATATATCCTGTTATCCAAACACTGTACATAGTAATAATATGTCATGCATTTATTTGTTTATTATTTTGAACTTTGTTAAGCGGGCATGGAAATTTATGAACAAGCTATTATTCTGTTGTGCATAAAATAAACTAATTATGCAGATTTAATTTCAAAATATGCACATATTAATATCCAATTATTTAAACACGGTACATATTAGTACTATTTATGCACAACAAGTTACTTTATTTTCTAAAATTATGCATAAAAAGATCCAATCTCTATAAAATTCATAACAACATGAAAAAACACAACTCCAAAATAGAAAATAGATGTACAGTATAAAGAAAATGTAATACTACTAATTAGTACGAGACAATTTATCTATTAGAAATATGTTACATTCCAATTAACATTGCATAAAAATTGTTGGTCCCGAGTCAAACATTCGTGTAGAGGGGGGAGGGGTGGTGAATACACATGAAAACAATTTTCTCAAACTCAAAACGCGATCGTCCGTTTCACTGAAGATGTTTACTCAATAGATTAAGCGTACTCAAATAAGTTGATCTTAATCGCGCGGACAGAGTGACCGATAGGACCGAGGTCCGCTAGCCGATCGATGTCGAATTCGAACCGTTCGGCCAGATGTTCGCAAAGCGTGCGTAAATGTGTAGGCCCGATTCAATTTGTTTCGAAAACATTTGTTTACTAAAACGCTTCGAGAGATTAGTGCGATGTTTTAGCTTTGAACCGAAAACAACAGCTTATATGATTTTGTAAGATATTTTTCGTATGAACAAGCTATATCATGCAACAATTAAACAACACAACAGATTTTAAAGTGGTTCGGATACGCAAGATCCTACATCCACTCGTCCCGAACAAAACATGACACTATTTATTATACTAAGTTAGTCTCGCTTAATTTGTACGCATGACAAACTTTTACTTGTGATTATATTGAGCAAGTCTCGCTTACGGGATCAAACAAAAAATGTTTGAATGTATCTCCGACTATGAAGAAGTTCTTAACACTAAGAACAGCTTCAATAAATGAACTCTTTCGGCTTTAAGCTATAAATATTACAATGACCTTAATGTTAGAGGGTGGGAACGAGAGAGACTTCTGAGAGCGAATAACATAGAGTAATAATCAACTCTGGGTTCATGTTCTTCAGCTGAGTAATCGCTAAGTGTTCTAGAGCTTTGAATTTTGAATGCTTGAGTTCTCGTATGGTCGCTAATGTGATCATGTAGTGTGACTTGAAAGATCACGACCTTCCCTCTATTTATAGTAGTGAACATGGATTGATCCATTGGAGACGAAACAATCCACGTGTCACTCTATATAGGTAGCAAACGACTCATTTCCTTTGAATTCTGTAGAGTCTGCTTCTTTGCAAAAAGTGGTTGGCTTTTGTCGGATACTTTGCCAGCTGGCTGCTTGTCATTGGTCGAGGTACAGAAAAGTGGTTGAGACATTCAGACTTCAAGGTTGATACTAAAGCTGACCTTTCTCAGATGTACGACCTCGGACAACTCTACTAAATCTGACTTTGAAGTCCACTATCAGTTAAAGCAACTGACAGACCGTTGCTGAGTCTGACCCATATGTTCAGTAGTGTACTCCTGCTGAGTTCAACTCTACCGAAGGTCGACTCGGAGTTCAAGAACCGCTCCTCTGCCGAGTCCAAGGCTTCTTCCGACTCATGAACACCTTTCAATATGTCGCTCCCTGTTGAGTCCACCATACCGAATCTTCACTCCATGGCACGCGGCGGATAGTCTACTAATGAACAACACACGGAACTACTGAGCCGGACCATGCTGAAGACGAGTCTACTGAGTTTGCAACACTCAAAGACAAAGATGTTAACTTTTACAAGGGAATGGTTCACCAATCAACATAGGGTTTTGGGATCAGTCAAATCTTCTATTGAATCATCTCCCAACAAAAATAATAAATAATCTATCTATTAGAAATCAACCTAAGAGCAATATCTATAATTTTGTCAAAATTCCTAGCATCGTAATATCCCATTTGCTTGCATTAACTACATAGTTTTTTTTGGCCTGTATTTACTATATCGTGATCATCGAACAATTCATCGTTGTCAATATCTTCCATAATTGCCGTTGTACAACTAATACATTAAAAAATGCATAAAAAGTAACATAATATGTATACACGTTTATAAATTTATGCTTAAATTAAGACACAAATTTTTTAACTTGCCTAACAAGCTCCAAAAATGCAAACTTAAGGCTATGATGAAGGACCTTTTGAAAAATACGTCGTGTAGAAGGTGGTCGAGAGGTGTGATGATAGAAGCCGCAAATTGATCCTCTCACGGTTCAAGGTGAGGTACACTTATGGCAACCACATTGTATCTCGTGTAAAGAAGCTTGTTGCAGCAGGAGGTAAACGAACTAATTATTTGCTTTCTCTCCTCAAATAACTCCATCTACTAACAAAAAATGTGATAAAAATGGACTATCTCTCTGCAAATCAGTCCATCTTGGCAACTGGAATTGCTGCAGTGTTGTTGGCTTACACACTGGATTTCTGCATGGATTGTTGGACAATAGTGTGCGATTGTACTTGCTGCTTTCAAACACTTTCATTTTCCTGCCAATTAACAGCCAGGGAGGAGGTGGGTGCGCTGGCCTCCCCTCCCCTCCAAATTTTTGAATTTATCACCATACCTGATGAACAAATTATAATTATCGCAAGTGCAAGAATATAGTACCTAATCTAGTAACTCTCGATGTCGATCTCACAAGGACTCAGTTGGGTTCTAATTACTCTAATTATTTAACTATTTACTTGGTCCTAAATTGGATTTGGTTTACTTAAAACTACTAAATTAAAATAACAGGAAAGTAAGAAAACAAATAAAAGCGAAGCAAATCGGATAATGGATGTGGTTTCAAGATTGATGAAGAGTGCGGAGGTTTAGCAATCACTATGCCTAAGATGATCGATTCATTCCCATTCTCTAGCTAGCAACTATGAATTTATTTTGTTGGTTCATCCACTAAGGCTCTAGGGATTCCGTATGATGGCGGGAGATCTCTAACTTATAATCCTAAGGGTCAATCAAGTGATCATATAATGAACTTAAGGATCGTATCATGCTCAAGGATTTAAGGAACCATCTAAACTATCCCAAACCAATGGTGACAATCTAGACACTTAATTGCAGGTCTAAATAAATAACTGAGTATGATCCGTCGTGTTACCTATTACCTATATTCTCTACAATTATCTAAGATGATGGCTAGTCACATTAAAGAATCATAGAGAAATCAAAAGCAGGCTCAACAATTAAGAAACAAAACAATTCATTCATTGAAAAACTAGGGTTTGAATCAATTCATCAAAAACATAGATCCTGCTAAACCCTCACACAAGGGGATTTAGCCACTCATATTCCTAGGAAAACAATCACAGAAGATGCAAAAAGAATCCATAGAATTCAAGTATCAAAAACCCTAAACAAAACTGAGAAGGAATAACACAACCTAGAATCTAGCAAATTGATCCTCGCACTTGGTTCTCGGGTTGTGGTCTTCAATCTTCACTTTGAATCTTCAACGGAGGGGTGCCTTGGGTGTTTCTCTGCTTTGGGGGCTGGTAAAAGTCGAAATTATGGTGTGTGGTTCGAAGGAAAGAAGTCCGGAAGGGTTTATATAGGTTTCGGGCCAAAAAAAAAAAATTTTCGGGCTGTAAAAGACGCGGACCGCGGTCCAGCACACACGAAAAATCCAGTTTTTTAGTCAGAACAGTGCGGACCGCAGTCCAGTACAAAATGCGGACCGCGGTCTGACCTGTTCTGTCCGCGCCACTCCCGTCTGCAATTTTCTGAACTGACCAATTTTGGGAAAAAATGTGATATCTCCTTCTATAACCGTTGGATCGTCACAAAACTTTGCCAAAATGTTCCTAACACATAGAAATACGATGTGGACGGTGGAGATCGGATTCTAAGATCGTTAGATCCGTCTGCCACTTGATATTCCAATTGCCTTATTACACGAGCTCCTAAACACGGTTTCTTCAACATCTGGCTTCAAATCCTCTTCATTCTTCATCCAAACAACTTCATCTTTGCCGACAATGCATCAATGGTCATGATTTCTTTCATTTTGGTGCCAAATACCACCAAATATGCTCAAAACGCGAGAAACCTATAAACCAAAAATCATCGAAAGTATACGATTCCAAGCAAAACAAAAGCTAAAAATGAATAGAAAATGATGTAAATAAACTTAAAAAGAACACGGTGAGATGGTATAAAAATCACTCATCACTACCCTTAAGTTAAAATTAAAAATTAGTGTGAATATGACAGCTACTTTTGAAAAATATTAAAATTATACATTAAGAACACTAACTTTAGTAGAGATTTAGAAATTAAAGTTTGGACATTTATTTTGATAGAGTTGCACATGTAATTTAACATATATAACTTAGTTGATGCATATTTCTTGTCTTTTAGGTAGTAACAATATAATTTCAAAAATAGCTACTGTAACACTATGATCCTATGAAAAATGTGAAGACAAAAGTAGACACCACCAATATTTAGTGTAATTTTATCACTTTCGCATCATGAAAAATAAAATTTAACACTCCCAATATTATATATATATATATATATATATATATATATATATATATGAGATGGTTCAATAAGGAACACCCCCTTAATGAAGAAATTACGAAAAAAATCCATCCCTCCAATTTATTAAATGTGTGGTATAGATCAATTATTGAATTAAAAATAAAAAAAAGCTTAGATTATGTTTGATGTAGTAAAGGGCAAAATTAGTAGAAATTATACAATTTTGAAAAAAAATTCGAACTACGTATTATATCTCTTCAAACTCTGTCTCTCCATTATATTTCTCTCTCCCCTCTCTCATATTTCTCTCCCTCTCTACCGTAAATCTTAAATCTGCCACCCAAGTCCGCGGCCCCCTTCACCGTCGCGTCGCCGTTTCTCAATTGACAATCTCGTCGCACCGCGATCCGGGCCCGCATTTGAAGAGCACCAAATTTGCCGGTTGTTTCTCTTCTCTCTTATTTACTCGTTTCTCTCGCTCAGATCTACAAAGATCCCGCCACCATCCGTGTTGCCGCGCACGATTTGTAGAGATCTACAGATCATCCAATCAATCCTCCGTTGTTGCGCGCGATCTGGAGAGATTTGCATAGATTCGACTATCTCTGCTTCGCTGCTGCCGTGATCTATAGAGATTTGCAGAGATCAAATTTTTTGCATTGCTAAATTAATTTATGTAGTGTTTTTTAAAATCTTAGAACTCCGATATGCAGAGATCAGATTTTTTTTAATGCTAAATTAATTTCTATAGTTTTTTTTTCAAATTTAATTAATTTATGTTGTGCTTTTTTTTTAATCTTAGAACTCTGATATGCAGAGATCAAATTTTTTTGAATGCTAAATTAATTTCTATAGTTTTTTTTTTCAAATTTAATTAACTTATGTTGTGTTTTTTTTCATCTTAGAACTCTGATATGCAGAGATCAAATTTTTTTGAATTCTAAATTAATTTCGATAGTTTTTTTTTCAAATTTTAGAACTCTGAGCACTCGATTCACTTTGATTAAAAGGTTTATGCACTTTTATTGATGATTGTATGCACTTTGATTAAAAGATTTATGCACTTTCAATTGCAGATTTAGTTCGCATTAATTTGTATCCACTCAGGTTAAAAGGTTAATGCACTTTTCTTGATGATTGTCTGCATTTTGATTAAAAATGTTTATGCACGAAGGCTTTGAAATGGGGAGAAACTGAAACTCGATTTTTTCTTATAGTTTTTGTTTATGTGCTCATATTCAAGTTCTAATTTTTCATTTTAATTTAAAAAAATTATATGCACCTTGATTAAAAATTGGATGCACTTTGATTAAAAAATTTATGCACTTTGATTAAACATTGTATGCACTTTTGAGAACTATATGCACTTTGATTGAAAATTATATGCACTTTGATTAATAATTGTACAGACTTTCCTTAATTATTCAAATTAAGGTGAAGAAGAAAAAAAAATGTGAAAAATCACGTAATTTGGGTGGTTTAATTAATTAATTATTAAAATAAAATAAAATAAATCAAAATAAAGTTAAATGAAATACATAAACAGTAATATAAAGAATAATAATGGTGAGAAGTACGACGACATATTCTAAAGATATAAGATTCATAATATAAAATATTAAAATAAAATAAATATTAAAAGAACATTTATAACCTTACTGATAATAAATGTTCTTTTCTAACTTAAAAAATTCTACCACAATCTTGACCATACATCTACAAAATGGAAGGCTATGATGTGTTTCTAGTCCCTTCATTAAGGTAGTGTTCCTTAATAATCCATTTCATATATATATATATATATATATATAAATTTGGGTAATGCAAATTAAAACAATTGATCGAGCCAATTATTTAACTTTTGTTGAACAACATATATTATCCTTGAAATCAGAGGATGGTTACTAAATAGATGAGGGCTTTAACATGATTTGACATTTATATTAGCTAAAATAAATCAAAATATACTCATAATATTTTTGAAATCATTTGATTGGATGAATATATATTTGATTCCCTTAAGGCCCGTTTGATTGACAGAAATGAATGAAATCGGAATCGTGAATCATTCCCCGAGGTATGGAATGAAGGAATGATTCCCGAAAACGATTGTTTGGTTGCGAAGAGAATGAACTTGATTCCAAAACCTGTTTGGTTTCATCAAGGGATGGAATCAACTTAATAAATTTATTAAATAAATTTGTACACAAAATATCATATTCTATTATATAAAATATCCATCAAGGGAATAGTGGAATAGAAAATATCCATCATACTTGGCCTTTCTCCGATCAAATTTGTCGCTCTAAATCCTTGAGCTTTAGTGGAAAAATAGTGGAATCCATCTAATAGAATAGTGGAAGAAGCACAAATGTACAAATTAACGTAAAGGGAAGGGGACAAATAAGCACAAATGTAATCTTGCAAAAATTTTAATTCACTTTTGCAAACATCATGGCATCAAAAGCTTCAACCACACACACATGACATATATAAAAGCAAGAAGTCCCACTAAATTCTCGCATCATTACTATCACAATTGAGTTTCTCATTCAAAACTTTCACATAGAAAGGAAAAAAAGAAACAGCTTATAAGCCACATTTACAAGATGAACAAACAAACCAATCGAACAACTTCATCCTCCTTAGTCATCCTAATTAAACGGGGGCAAGTTACGTGTCTAACCTTCTACCATGTTTCCCTCTTCAACCATTCACACGAAAATGTTAGACAAAATGTTCGTAACCCACGTAACCCACCATGAAGCAATTAAAATTCATAACCACGGAATATCAACGGAAACCACAGTAACCCACCATAGAAACCACATAACCCACCATAGAAACCACGTAACCCACCACGAAAATCAATCAACACAACCAATTCATCAATCCATAACTCTCGCATATAACCGGAAACCACAGAATCCACCATGAAGCAATTAAAATTCAGAATCGCTATACAACTTGAATTCCATAAAATATCTTTCTTAATTCATCACAATCGCGAATTAAAAGGGGGAAATCCCTAGCAAAGATAGGAATGAGCGAGAGACGAACTTTACCAAATTAGGGCAAAATTCTTCGAGCGAGCGAGAGGAGTGAGTCGAGAGGGAGGAGTCGAGCCACCGGCTCTTTCTTCTGGATTTGATTGAGCTAATGTTGTGTGCCGCCGAGAAAAAAAATGAGAGAGAGAGGAGTGGAAGTGGAAGTGAAAGCGAAAGAGAGAGGAGTGAGAGCGAGAGAGGATTCAAATGGAGGAATGAGATTTAAAAGTGTCCAAATGTAGAGGAATGGAAAAGTGTTATTTGGAGGGGTTGGAGAGCCAGTATGAGGAATCATACCTTCCCGCGTTTTTGGTCTCCAAACACGAGGAATGAAATCATTCCTTTAGAATGATTCATGATTCCCTTCTTCCGCCCCAACCAAACGGGGCCTAAAAGTAGTGAATGTATTGTATGTAACGTCTCTCAAGAAAATAAAGTTGGAATATATTCCCAAAACAAAAATGTCATTCCTTAGATTGAATTCAACTTTCCTCTACATTAGTCAAAAAGTATTTTTACCACTTTGCTTCACCTTAGTGTATCTAGTTGCTATTTATATAAGTTGAATTTAACTTTACACTTCAACACTTCTTCTTCACCCTTTTGCATTTTGTATATTCTCTTCACACTTTGCTTGAGCAATTTCAACGAGCTTCATCCTTCACGTCTTGCCGGGGGGCCATCACGCTCCAACCTCTTCAATGGATTTTGGCATAGTGGTCCCGATGTTAGTTCATCTTTTTGTTTATTATAATTGATTCGAGTGAATTTTGTGCATCATCTCTTGTTCGAACATGCTATCTTGCGGTTATGTAGATCGTATGATTCTTGCTAAGATCGTATTTTATTTCTTAGTTTTATAGATTTTAATTTTGTGTAAAAATTGGGTTCTTTTAATTTGGTCATCTCTTGGCTAAGAGAATATCATACATGTGTTATTTAATTATCTCTAGTCTAGGAGTATCTTATAATTTACTATCTTATGTGTTACGTTCGTGTGCTTTATTACAACTTAGCTAGGACTACCCTTTTTGATTAATTCTTATGTTTTTCTGAATTAGCTAATTACTTATTAATTAAATATTTGGTGGATTATTATATAAAAGACATACATACCAAAAGATTAGCTTTCTTATTACTTAGCTAGGAGCATCTTTTTTAATTATTTAATTCATACGTACAATACATAGAAAAAATATATTAAGCAATTATATGTATATTAAGAATATCAATAGAGTATATATTAGATGGATTAAATATGTTAAATCATATATGTATATTAGGTGAATACATTGTATATATATTATTAGGAACTTAAGGTAATTAGGTGGATTAAATGCGTATATATTATTAAAAGTACATGTTATGTCATATACATATATTTTATTAGTTAATTAGCCCACTTTTATCTCACAAACAATACTTTTATACTTTAAATTCTAAGTTGTAGTCGATAAAAGGTTTTCACACTCAATTAAAGGCTCTGCTGACTATCTTCGCGATTTAACCGTTGTACCCCCACATTGTAACATTTTTACACTTTAAATTCTAATTTATGGTCAATAAAAAGGTTTTCTCACTCAGATAAAGGCTCTATTAACTGACTTCATGATTTAACTGTTGTACCCCACATTATGACACAGGAGTTCTAGCAGATAAAAAATCACCCAGGACTTCGTGATTTAACCCTTGTACCCCCACATTGTGTCATAGGAGTTTTACCAATAAAAAATCATCCACACCTACTTGACCACCATAGCCCACAATTGTTACGGCATGGTGAAATCATCCAACTTCCCGCATTCGCAATGCGTCATTGAGAGTAGGTCCACAAAGATTTCATCTTGTCAATAAGAAATTATTTCAGATAGAGTTTAAAAATAAATTTTGTACTTTATTTCTTATCTCAAACAGAGTATGAAAATTGCGAAAACTGTGACGCAACTGAACCAAGATCTCATTCTCAAGGATAAATCGACGGCCGGAAACAAAGACCTTACCATCATGTAATAGTTCATCAAAATAAATAAAAAAAAAAAACATATGTAATTAATAATAATCCATTGAGATAGTAAAAATACCCACAAATACAGGAGGATCCACAAATATATATAAAAGAATGGACAGTCGGTACTTAGTATAACATGTAATCCTTAACGTGTGTAAATGCGTTTTCACACTTGTTTGGTAGTCCTAGACCTATATTACGCGTATCACAGCTTATTGGTGGGTACATGATATGTGATCGATCCAACAAAACTCCACCTATTAGATATAGATTAAGTATATCTATTTTATTAAATAATATATATAGATGTAATATATTTATTTATATATTTATATATATGTGAGTTTTTGTTCACTAGATTAATTATGAAATTGAGACTTTTAAAATTTTAATTCATCTTTTAATTAAAAAAGTCAGTAGATTCGTGAAATACAATAAAATTATGAAATAGATATTATCTAATATTAATTAAAAATATCAATTCAATCATAAAGAACAGTAAAATTATGTAATAGATTAAAAAACTAACACACTTAAAAAGTACAATAAAATTATGTAATAGACTCGTAAAGTACAATACACTCGTGATGTTTTTAATATACCTTCAAGATTTGGTAGAATTTCGAGTTTTACTATATACCGAAGATTGGTGCTATACCAAAACGACGAAACGATATGCAGTATAACCAATCTCAATATCGAACATTTGTACCGATGCATACTTTGTTAAATTAATAACTTTACAAAATTTGTGATTTTATTGTGTGATGTATACTATTTTAAATAAATCGACAGTGAGGAGGGTGAACCAAAATTGTTCATGCATTTGATATGCATGAATACAATAAATCTCTAATTCTTTGTTGTGAATTGCTTATGCGTTTACAAAATTAATCAATTGTATTAGTGATAATTAGAAATAATTTTCTTAATGCACGCATTTATATGATCAAAGATCCCTCTATCAACCGCCACCAAAACAAGTGTTTTACCCAAAGATGTCCAAATAACTACTTACTTATACATAAAGCATAGGTCGTCGATTCAACCAATAGCTATTCGAACCCACTTTACTTGTAGGAGTGCATCCCTTTTCTGGAGCGATTTATCCTTCCCGAGTATAGTATACTTATTTATTTGATGCATAATTTTTTCTTCCAACCTTTATTAAGATGCATATGTATACAGTTTTAGGTGCATAGTTTTAAATTATGTTGGTCCCGAGTGTACGGTCAGTGTGAGGGGGGTGAATACACCGATTCGATTTCTCAACTTCGAACACGAACAAATTCTATTCGGGATGGTGTTCGATCAAATGGCCAGTTGCGACCAAACAATGCTACGAATCGTGTGCGGCAAAGAGTCCGACTCTACCGAGACTCGCTAGCCGATCGAGTCGAAATTCAAGATCTACATAGAAGAGTTCAGCGTGCGGGAAATGTGTGTAGGCCCAAATCACGGAGTGGTGAAAACGTTTTTATGAAAGTCTCGCGTAAATGCCAGATATTCGGTCTCAAGATATGCCGAGACAGCTTGATTGATTTTAAGAAATGATGTTCGGTATGAATATTAAAATCAATGCAACAAGTAAGTAAACGATGTAGAGATTTTTAAAATGGTTCGGATATCGCTCAAATCCTACGTCCACTGTCCCGAAAGATCGGGGAGGCTATTATTTATCCCGAGTTAGTCTCCCGCCACTTTGCGACCGGGCAAAGCCGCGTCTTGGTTTTTATATCGATCCAAGTCTCGCTTACAACGATCAAACTTAGAAGTGTTTGACAAACTTTCTCCAACAAGTGAAGGAGTCCTTATACAATAAGGATCATGTTCAAAGATGAACTCCTTCGTCTAAGCTATAGATAAGAACAGGTTGAGCTTAGGGTTAGAGGGATAGGGAATATGAGAGAGTAGCTTCTAGATCGACGAACAGTCAAGGTAAGCTTTGAGTTCGTGTAACGTTGATTTGGATACTAGAGGCTTTATATGCTCGGTTCACTTTTGATTCCCTATGAGCTAGAATGTAGTCTTTCGCCTAAGATTGTTCTTCAAGTTCTTGCTAAGACTTTGTTCTTTGGGTTCTTTGCTCGTCTGAGTGCTTTCCGGATTTTGTCTTTGTGGTTCGTGCATTCGGTGTATTCTTCTTGAATAATCCCTCTATTTATAGAGCGTAGATTGAAATAGATCCGTTGGAGACGATCTTCTTCTCTCTCTCTTTTGGTAGCAAACGGCTCTTTTTGACGTAGGTAACGTTGCCTTTTCCTCCTTTTTCGGAAAGTGTTGACTTGCAGCCTTTAGTAGGTAGGATGACACGTGTATGTTTGTCATTTGTCGAGGTGAATAAGGTGGTTGAGACGTAACGTACTTCGAGGCTAATTGAAGCGACTTCTCTCTTCCTCGTATATGACTATGCGATGCATTTCAAAAAGATCTCGACAGCTTCGTAAGATTGTCTCGCCGATGCTTTGAGTCCGACCTTGTATTCGTAGATAGACACTGAGATAAGTCTATCAAGATTAGCTCCACTGAGTCCAGTGAACTACTCTCGCTGAGTTCGGTCCAACCGACTCTCGCATATCGCTCCCGCCGAGTCCGCAAGATCACTGAGTCTTCTACACTAGTGCTGAGACAAATAAGCTACTGAGCGCCTTGACTAGAGCAGAGTGTCTACTGAGTCTGAAACCTCAGAGACAAACAACATATACAACGGAATGGTTCACCAATCAGATAGGGTTTTGGGATCTTCAAATCTTCGTGACAAGTACAGAGCACAAGGCTACCGAGCTTAAGATCGTTGTCTAAGACCGAATCATTTCCCACTAAGAGTAACAAAGGCCGAGGATGGAATCATCACCCAACAATTTCCCCTATTTGATGATGCCAAAACCTATCATCTATGCTAAACACTAACTTACTCAGAACGGAGCTCCTTACATAAGTACAAGAAGGATCGGTGGAGTTGTCCTGGTAAGTGCTACACTACCGAGGGAGACAGAGCGTAACAATTTCCCCCTTTACAACAATTTCCCCCATGCAACAATTTCCCCATGAGAAATAATAACTCTATGAAAGTCTAGTCTATCGAAATCTAACCGAGCAAAACTGACAAGTAAATAAACAAAGTGTGTGTGTGTCAAGAATCACTTCAATGATTCTGAGTGTTAAAGCATAAAGCAAACACGGCTATTTAGACAACAAGTAGTTGTCAAAGCCAAAAGCGTATCGTATATATATATGATAGTCGGTTAAGTACAATACAAATCTTGCTAAGCTAAGAAGAGAACTAAGGAGGAGAACCCTTAAACCGCCGAATCCTATTCATGAAACCTTGAGATTGATCTTCGGCAGCTGGGGACACCATACATTCTCAACGTGTTCTTCCTCGCCTAAGTATTCAAAGTCCGCTTGATCATCTTGTTCTAGACCTCCGTTCATCGCAAAGATTCTTCACTTCTTGTTCAATCACTCCGAGATGAACCGAGTCGTCTTGTCTTCTCGGGTGGAGGAATGATTCTTGCTTCGTGAATGCCGACTACTACCCCTTCGCTACGGCTCGTGCAAATATGGGAAAAAGATCGGTTCATATGAACGCTCCACTCGACGTAGGCATCGCCCTTAGACATTTCAGGCCGAATCTTCGTAAATAATTTCTCTTGATAAACTCAATCTTGGCCGATTCCCCATCTCCGATTGAACCGAATAGGCATCCATTTGTCTCGATCTCGGCCATCTATGTGTTTTCGGATCGGTTGGCTTCCGAACCTTCTAGTATCGGTAAGGAATGTCGGCTTCAAGGAACTCTCCCCCGGCCTCTTGCTCGCATTCAACTCCGAGTGCCTCGAGGTCCGCCAATGTATCCTCTCGCCTGGCCTCTAACTGTCCTAGCCTTCCTCTCCTCGGTAGAGATAACTCTCCATCCGAGCGAATATTGCTTCAATTTCGCATCTTGCTCTTGAGGCTTCCGAGGAGCTTGTTCGGAGTCGCCAGAGGTACTGGATTTGTTTTGGACGTACCTTGCCGCTGAGTGCCTTTTGCCGTTGTTGTTGCTTCTCTCCCTATCTTCATCATCCTCGATTCTCGAAGTTTTCTGGGAGTGCAACCTAGCAGGCGCTTTCTTCTTTCCACTCAAGGTGGCGGGTGCCTTTGTCTTTCCTTTAGGGGCTTGGACTTTGGCTTGTTAGCACCTTCGGCAAGATCGACAATCTCCCTAGCGAGCTTCTCATCGTCGCTATCCGAGCCTCCCCTCCTCGAAGATAAATATATCTCTTGGGTTTTCTTCTTTCTTTGGAGGGCCGGGAGATCCAATACTTTCTTACCTTTTTCCCCGAACAGTGGAGGTAGAGGAACCTCTTCTTCATCATCCGAGTCCTCTTTCAAAGATACTCGCAACCTCCTTGATGATATCGGTAGGAGTCGTGGGTTGCATGAGTAGCCCGGGATCCCGAGCCACTGGGGCTCTGCCTCATTGTGCTGCAGTGGGACACCCCGGGCCTCACCCGTCCGAGTCTCGAGTCCGAGATGACTTCATGTAGCTTCCCTTAGAAGATTTTGTAGATTTTGTGGTTTTTGTAGGAGTAGCTTTCGGGGCTACTGTCGCCTTTTTGTCGGCTCGGTACTCTTTTTCTTCCCTCTTTACTTTCCCCTTTTTGGCATCATCAATAGCAACCGGGGTAGGGATAAGTACCTTTTTTCGCAAGTGTTGAAGGAGGTTGACAATGCGATCCCGATCCTTAAAGTCTGTCGATTGACACATGCTCTGGTTCCTCTCGGAAGTCGAGCTTCCATTGTATTGCTTGTAGGAGAGTTCATTGCATACCTTAAAATCATTCGGCTTCTCGTAGATCTTATCCTCCAGGACCGAGCTTGAATATTATCAAGTCTTATGTCTCGTGGCCCGGGATTGTTCAAGAATAGCTTCAGTATGAGCCAATTTGGAAGCCCGAAATTCCTCAAGTAGTTTGGCCGGCTCTCTGAAAGATCCTGAGATGAGATTCAAATTTGTCTTGTTGCTTTGAGCCAGTTGCTTTTGAAATAAGCGCAGAGACATCGGGGCGACCGATTGAGATATAGAAGACTTGACCCACCGAAGGCTCGGGTCAAGAATGTGGCTTCGGCTAGCCTTCTTCCACACGTTGTGGTACTGCCTAGCGAGGGCACGCTTCCGAGTGCCTTGGCTTTTAATAGCCTTCGCCACATACTTGGAACATCGACCGATGCGGGCCGGGCGCTACCTTGAATGCGTACTTCAACAAGAGCCGAGCGGGCTCGCTGGATGCCGAGGTACCACCGCGTCGACTTCGCGTGTCCAAGGATACCGGGCGGACGCGAGCTTCTTCGAAGTGAGTGTATCCTTATCCTCGATTTCCCTCATCGTGCTTTCCGGGGCCTCGAATCACCGGGTGGGTCGTCGCGGTCCCACCCATCCGAGGGTGCCGGGCCGAGGCAAGCTATCGATCATGATCATAGCGACATCGCGAAACCTCGCATTGTCCATTAATCGAGGTCTTGAGCTCGGGAATAGCCTATCTGTTTCTCTCGCTCTCGCTTCTTCATGAAGTCGCTTGGCGGGAGTAGTGAAGAACTAAGCGTGTGACGAGGCCACTCCCGATGTCGCAGAACATGTGGAGCCTTGCCGATTCGGCAATTTGCAATGTGTCCGAGTAGTCGGCAAGCTCCTGGAATTAGTTGAAGGAATTTCTCGGATGCTCTGGATAGAATCACCGACGCTTCCATCCCGGATTGTTTCTTCTTCGATGCCGTCTCCGGATTCCAAGTCAATTGAGACGTCGGAGTCTCAGCCCAGGTGTGTGCATGCCCAGCAGTGGAGGAACCGCTGAGTGGGCTGTCGCGGCGTTGAATTTCTTCACCGTGAGCTTCGAAGCCTCCCCTTGTTCCATCTCTAGTAGGTTCTTCGGGGAGACTCCCTTCTCCACCGGATTAGTCTTCTCGTAAGACTTCGCATTTATCTATCAACCTCTGGGTTGAGTAGTTTGTCGAGTGGCCCGTTCAGCAGGGGCTTGAGTTCAAGCAGCTTATCGCCGGCTTTCCTCGCCTAGCCGGTGCCTTTGGGGTTTTTGCCGGAGGCGTTCTCCTTTTCGTTGGAGTAGCCTTCGAGACTCAGCCGTCTGAGTCACGGCCGAGGGGTCCTGACCCGATTTGCCGAGGGCCACAGCCCCTGTTGTAAAACCGAACTTTCTTTATGTTGAAGTACTCCTTGTCGTCATAGGTGATCTCGCTCAAAGCCACGTAAGTCTTCAATCATAACGCATAACTTTAGCCCATAAAGTAATTTGCCTTTTGCGCCGCCGTAGGCGCTGGCTTGTCAAACTTGGCACGCTTGAGCCATAAATTCCCGAATGAAGAACTCCTGGTCCACTGACCTTGGCACAATCATAAATTGCCATCACCAAGTGGATCTTAGGTCGAGAGACCTGATCGAAGGAGCCCCTTGGCTCGTCGAAGAACCACGCTGACGATGTGACCAATGCCTCAACTCGCGTGGTATTGCGCTTCTTCGGGAAGGCTGCCCGAAGGTTGTACGCTTGTCAGCGTATCACCGTCAGTATTCGCTCTACCGAGTCGTTGTTATAGCCTATAGTATCGATGCCTTCGAGACGGAAGATTGAAGCTCTTCTTCTGCTTGCTTGATCGATATCCGCTTCGTAATCTTCGACGCATCGTCAATAGCGTGAACAACGAAACTCGCCACAATATCTCCTCCGACGGAATCGAGTTCGATATATCTCTCCACTTGTCGAGGAAGGAAGTAAGTGGGCTTCCTCGATAGAAATTCTTCCGGCACTGCATCCTCCGAGGTATGTAAAGACTTCATCCATGTATTCGAGCTCGCAAGCATCGACCCACGACCGGGTTCCGGCACTGCACACGGCCTTTGGCCGAGGATCTCCTCCATGTTGTCGTGAGCATCTACAAAAATACCCGCCATAGTACCAAGCCACAAGAGATTTATCGTGTATCGATTCTTAGTTAGAACAAGCTTCCAGAGTGATACTTCGAAAAAGTACGGAGAATACAAGAATAGCTTCTCATAGCATACCAATAAAATCGAGATAAGATATGAAGATGAAGTTGTAAGTAAGGATTGCTTTTGCAAATCTCCTGATTTTTCTGATTTGAAAGATTTGAAGTATGCTAATGGCGGTTTGAGAAGATATGATCAAATATATATATCAAACGTGAAGATGAATGCTTATTTCCATCAAAGGTCGAGTTTTAAAACCGCTTATAGAATGGACGGTCAAGATTAGAAGATATATTATAGGTAATGATCACATATGCCGCCTAATTTAAAGCCAAATTAAAATAGCCTAAGTAGTAACTGGAAAAGACATAACGATTAAATGCGCCGTAGTTCCAAGAAGCTTTATGTATGGAATGTCCAGCATTAAATGAGAGTTCGTTAATAATAAAGACAAACCAAGAGATATTAATATCATGTGAATCTTTGTCATAAAATGCAAGGTTCTCGTATATAAAATTACTACCGAGTAGAGATACGCAAACCGTCACCGAACATAGTAGTCACCGATACCTCATGTAGATGGTTTCGAATCTCTACGCATCGAATACATTAAGTACCGAGAGTGAACATTCCCCCTTACCGAAATGGTCCTCTCATGGAACCTTCTTACTCGACCGGGGCCGCAGGTCCAATGCACTCTAGCTCTACCGAAAGTTCTCTCAATCCGGATTCGCCTGAGGTCTGGTCAAGCATGTCAGCCTGTCGTTTGTCAAGATGGATCTTTTCCATCCCGATATCCTTCTTTTCGACATGGTCACGAATGAAGTGATGTTCCGATGTGCACGTGCTTCGCATCTCGTGTGTAGTACAGATTCTCGAGTGATTGCAATGGCACTGCACTATCGCAAAAAGACGGCACTTCATTCTCGAACGACGCCATACGCCTTCAACCGCCGTCTCACCCAAAGGATTTGGGGCAACAACTTCCTGGCAGCCTATGTATTCGGCCCCGTAGTCGACGAAGCTACCGAGTGCCGTTTCTTTGAAAACCATGAGATCGCCTTTGTCGCCAAGGAACTCGACATGTTCCCTGAAGTTGATTTTCTGGCCAATTCTACATCCTACATAGTCGCATCGGAATAGCAGCTAGTTCAATATTATCATCAGCCGGATACCATAAACCCATGTCGTGTTCTCTGAGATAGCCGAGAATCTTCTTTGTCGAGTCCATATGGCTCGTCGGGATTCGCCTTCCCGAAATCGAGCAGCACACTCTACAAAGATAAGTTATGTCGTGGACGAGTAGTCGTTAAATATAATAATAAAACCAATTATAAAGACGATATTCGGTTTGGTCTACCGATACTCCTCTTTATCAAGATCTATCTTCATATTCGTATTCATCAAGATCTTGATAGATTTGCTTGATGGGCAAATCAATCTTTTGATGAGGTCTCGAGTGTATTCGCTTTCGTCAATTTAACGTTCCCTTTCGTGATTGCTTCGACTTGAAAACCAAGGAAGTAGTTCATTTCTCCCATCTTTGACATCTCGAACTTATCCTTCATCATCTTTTCAAATTGTTGACACATGATGACATTCTTCGATCCGAATATGATGTCATCCACGAGATCCGCACAAGCACAAGCCCCTTCTTCCAAATAACGCCGAATAGAGTGCGGCTCCACCGTGCCTTCTCAAAACCTTTCTCAAGAAGAAACTCTGATATAGGTATCGTACTCAAGCCCCGGGTGCTTGTTTTAACCCATACAGCAGCCTTTCGAGTCTATATATTGACGTCCCCTCGCGAAAGCCCGGCGACCGTTCCACATAGACTTCTTCTTTCAAGACGCCATTCAGAACGCAGTACTTCACATCCATTTGATAAACTCTCGAATCTTTGATGTGTTGCGTAGGCTAGAATAGTCTAATTACCTCCACCTTGCAACCGGAGCGAAAGTTTCATCGAAATCTATTCCTTCACTGACAAGAAACTTTACTAGCCACGAGCCTCGTTTGTTCCTTACTATAACGTTGTTTTCATCTCGCTTGTTTTTGAAGACCCATTTGGTTCCAATGACATGTTGATGACGGGGTCCGTCTACAAGCTCCTACACTTCGCTTTCTCGTAAACCGATTCCAGCCTCCTCCCGCATAGCTAAGGATCCAGCCAAGATCCTTTAACGCATCCTCAATGGTCCGGGTGCTCTTCAAGGGCATACAAGAAGCGTGAAAATAATGCGCTTCTCCTGATGCACTCGATCTTGTTCTGACATCGGGCCGAGGATCTCCAATGATTAGATCGCCAGTGGTGAGCATCGAGCCACGATCTACGGAAGTTTCAGCTCTTCATCTCAAATTTGTTCAACACGTATAGTAGGGCGAGTTAGGCATTTCATTGTACTTTATTCTGAGATTGAAGAATTTCAAGTATAAGAGTATGGTCTACCTGAGTCACCGTGTTCAGGGCATTCACTCAAGAACATTACCGCATGTTCCCCCCGAGTTGTTATTCTCAAGCAGCTGGTCTCAGCTTACCTCAACGGCTTCCTCATCGACTCCGAAGTTACCCGGGATTGATCTCTGCTCGGGAGAATCAATCTGCTCGCCTACTTGCTCCCGCCGGTTGAGATTCAGAGATTTGTCTTCGCCTTCTTCGTCCAATCATCATCCCAACATAGCCGGATCTTTCGTGCTCGTCCTTTGCCTAGATTCTTAGTCAGCTTCACCGATGTCCTCGTATCTGCATTCTGAGCTATCGCTCCCTCCTTCGCAGCAAACTCGTTAAAAACAACATGAGGGCTTTCCTCCACGCAAAGAGTCCGATAGTTGAATACTCAAAGCTTTGTCGACCCGAGAGTATCCTAAGAATACTCCCCGATCCGACTTGCTATCAAAAGTCTTCACCGATCTTTCCCATTATTAGGGATAAAGCATGAAAAACCAAAGATATGGAAATAAGATAGAGAAGGCTTCCTCTGCCGTTCCATAGTTCATATGGTGTTCTTCCACGCCGCTTTCGGCGCAAGAAAGATCGGTCGAGTGTAACATGCAGCCGCGTAGCTTCGCCTGCGACTGACGGGAGTCCCGAATCCGCGAGTAGAGTTCTAGTCGCTTTCTTTGAGAGTTCTCGTTTTTCGCTCAAAGAACTCCATTTCGCCGAGGTGTGCGGGCGTAGCCGATGTCTCATGCTCTATTCCTTCGCCGCGTAACTCCTCTACCATGGGAATTAAGGGAAACCCGCCTCCGTCCGTCAACGTATTTTTCTCCGATCTTGGTGTTCTTCTCGACAATCGAGCTTTTTCGTGCTTTGGTAACTCTATTTTGACGCCGGACTTGTTGGCAATAAATATGACCCATGTAGCGTGAGTAGTCATCTATGATCACTAAAGCATACTTTCGCTTCTCGATCACACACGGAGAGACCGGACCGAACAAATCCATATGTAGAATCCGAAGGATTCCACCAAGGAAGGAGATGGAACCGTTGGATTTTGATTCTTTGTTTGCTTTCCTTTCGCATACATGCTTCACACCGGAGTGTCTTTGCCGAATATTTCATTCGGCAGCCCCTTGCTAGAGTGTCTTGCCAGTTTGTTGAGCGTCTCAGAAGTCGAGACGGCCGAGCCTTCTACGCCATAGCCACCCCGCTTCGATTATCGTTCTTCGCTAGCAAACAAGCTTGTGTTCACCAAGTTCCGCAAATACCACGTAGATATTCTTTTTGCGCGAACCCGATAACACCGTTTTCCTCGTAGATTTATCAATGACATCACGTAAACCAAATACAAATATCACTCTATTCGAGTTATCACAAAATTGACTAATGTAGAGAAGATTATGCCGAAGTCCTTCAACATAGGATACTCTAGGAACGCTGCGCTCCTTGGCGCCGAGTGTGCCGTATCCTCTCCTCGTAGCCTTCGCATTATCTCCAAACTCGATTCTCGGGGTCCTTCTTCAATGATATAGTTCTTCGCAGACTCCTTTGGTATGCCATATGTCTTTAGGCATCCGCCGTCCACATACCACGTGGGTCTTTATGCACCCGCAAAAGCAATTATATTCATGTACCCTTTATTTTTTGATTTTGGGGTCCTTAGATGTTAGCTTTTGTAACCCAAATTTGTTTAACAACCCCGGTGGTTTCGCACAACTTCTTTCCATTTGAAGTCAACAAACTCGACCACCGGATCGGCCGAGGCCGACTTTAGGCTTCTCAGTGTTCGAGGAGTCCGATCTTCCGAGCCGGTGGACCGCCGACCTCGCTTTGTGCTTCTTCTTTTTTCCGACTCTCGGAACCTCCTCCTCGACTATAGGATCATAGTAATATGACCCATACCGAGCCGGGACGTGTCAACCGAGGTGGGTCCATACCGACGCCCCACTTAACTCCGCTAGTTCCCCTCGACCAATCCGGGTGTCTGCACCGGATCTTCTCGGTCGCCAGACCGATACTTAGGATGCAGGCGCTCATCTTCTCGTTTGTTCTTTGGTCGAGGGGTTCGCGAGGGATTTGCATCGATTGCTTCCCCTCGAACAAACCTATCGCAAGACGCACTTCCGAGCGAGCGGCGTGCATGAGGAAGCTTCCCTGGTTGAAGCCAAGTCCTTCCTTGCAATGCTTGGGCTTGTTGTTGCGAGCATAGCCTCCAGCCTTCCTTTTCGCCGCCCATGTAACGCTCCTCAGCCATCGGGCCTCCTCCGCACATCACTCTTCTTCGCCCGGTCGTGCTTCTCTGGCCTCAAGTCCCGACATTTCTGGCCTCGGCTTAGACCCGCCCAAGCATCTTCCGGAGTCGGTCATTGGTCAAAACTGAAATCCAACTTCTCGATGCCTCGAGACTCAGCTATCGAGAGTTTATCTCCTCCCCGAGTCTCAACACAAGTCCTTCTACGCCGTAGCAACCTCCGACTCTCCCGAGAAAGTCTCCGATTCTCCACTTTCGTGGTATCCAACTCACGAAGAGTCTTGGCGAGCCGCACGACTCATTTTGAATTTGTTCATCTAGGAGATCTTCATATGCGGTTGTGATGTCCAAATTCTCATCTCGCACCTCGAAATAGTGTCGTGTGTGCAATGTGAAGAGGAATCGAACGGTTCAAGAGAGTTTACCTCATCCTCTTCGCCCTGCCATTTGTGCACTTTTCGCTTGTTTCTTCGCCTTCAAGCTCTAGGGCCATGAAAGCCGCATCATCATCCGATGAATCCATAAAGGAGTCGACCTCTTCTCGAGTCGCTCCGAGATTTCGCCAGCCTATGTAGGATTGTCTTTTCGAGCGAATTTCTCTCTCTCGCCTTACGTCCCCGCTGCTTCAAAGACTACTGAGCTCTGGGACAATCATATTGATAATGTCCTTGCTTCTTGCGCCAGTAAGCTTGATGACTCTTTCTTCTTTGCTTTCGCTTATTCTTTGATGGTTTCTTTTGAGTCATCCTTCTTTCGTATTCTGTAAGATCAGCGAGTCGAGTGTGTTTCGGCTTATAAAGACTTGACTTACCTTTCGCTTCCCGACAGTTTTTAGTCACTTTTCTCGCGTCGCTTCCTTCTCCCTTCTCGATATTTCACAAATGAAAGCAACAGCATACTTCCGAGCGAGACTTCCTTCTTGTAGATCATCGAGTGAAGAAGTTCGCCTACTCGTCGTCTTGCTCGCCGGCGGAGATGTCAGGCCGACCGACGCTTTGAAAGCATGGTCAATCTTCGTGCCGCCTCTGCCCACCCTTTCTTGAGGTCCTGCCGAACTCAAACTCCTTCCGCCCGTAACTCCGAAAGATATGGTCGAGAGACAACATCTAAATCGAAATGTCGCAACAGAGTGGCAAAAGGTCGTCCAGCCACTGTCCGTCCCTTAGTAAAGTGCCCTCAGCATCTTTGGATTCATTTCTGCTGTCGAATGCCTTTCCCGAACCGTTGATCGAGTTCCCATCGATTGGTAATCCGACGTCCGCATCTTCGATTTTGTCACTGTGCATGAGAGACAAGCTTTCCAAACTTTTCTTGGAGTTCCAAATACTTAGTTTATTCGCTTTAATCTTCTCGAGTCCCTCGACTCAGAGGCGCTAGAGCATCCTGCAGTTCTTTAGCGGTTTTGCATTCCCGAACCCGCCAAGATAAGAATCACTAAGAGTGGTTAGTATGACATTCCCGGCGACTCGCCTAGATTACCAGAAGCTTCTTCTCTTCAGAGTGAAGAGACTGCGCTTTGTGGATCTTCTTCCTGGGCCACTATTCCTCCTCCTTCACCTTGGTCTCTGAGTTACAACACTATCGATCATGGGAACGATAGGTCCTTCCTCAAGCACTTCACCACGCTATCGTGGAGAGAAGTCGATGCGCCTCCATTCCCCGACTGCCATACTCCATAATTCTCTACCGAGAACATGGGTACCATCCTTATACCCTGACATATCGCCATGGAAGATAAAGATATTAATGTAGAATGATATGCAAAGAAAAACGCTTTTCTCCCGATCCATTCAATGTACTCAGCTCCCAAAGTGACAAGTAGAGTCTTAAGGAACTCCCGCTTCCGATACCAATTGTTGGTCCCCAGTGTACGGTCGTGTGTAGAGGGGGGGGGGTGAATACACCTGATTCGATTTCTCAACTTAACAGAACAAATTTCTATTCAGGATGGTGTCGATCAAACAAAAAGCTCAAGATTGGTCCGCCGATGCCGAAGTCCGACCTTGTATTCGGGTGAGATAGACAAATGCAGATAAGTCTATCAAGATCGCCTTCTCGAGTCCAATTGAACTACTCCTCGGAAGTTGAGCCATCCGACTCTCTCGCATATTCGCTTCCCCGCCGGAGTCCAAGATCACCGAAGTCCTCCACCGGTGCCGAGTGCAAATAAGCTACCGAGCGCCGATCAGAGCAGAGTGTCTATTCGAAATCCAAACCTCGAGACAAACAACATATACAACGGAATGGTTCACCAATCGATAGGCTTTCCGGGATCTTCAAATCTTCGTGACAAGTACAGAGCACAAGGCATTAACGAGCTTAAGATCGCTGGCTCAAGACCGAATCATTTCCCACTAAGAGTAATAACAGTTGCTGTGGATGGAATCATCACCCAACAAATTATTTGATGCATAGAATAAACCGTTGGTCCCGAGTGTACGGTACAAGTGTAGAGGGGGGGTGAATACACTGATTCGATTTTCAACTTCGAACACGAACAAATCCTATTCGGGACGGTGTCTTACCGGATCAAACGCTTCGTCCAGACCAAACAAATTGCTCAATCGTGTGTGGGAAAGAGTCCGACTCTTACCGAGACCTCGCTAGCCGACCGAGTCGAAATTCGCATCTGGGCTGCAAGAGTTCGGCCGTAGCGGAAACGTGTGTAGGCCCAAATCGGGCCGAGTGGTGAAAATCGCTTTTATGAAAGTCTCGGGTCGAAAGATATTCGGCCAAGATTGCCGGTATACTGATTGATTTTAAGAAATGATGTTCGGTATGAATAGTAAAATCAATGCAACATGAGAAGTAAACGACACTGCATTTTTAAAGTGGTTCTGGATATCGCCTCAAATCCTACGCCCACCGGCCCCGAAAGATCGGAAGCTATTATTTATCCCGAGTTAGTCTCGCCGCTTATGCGACCGGCAAAGCCGCGTCTGGGTTTTTATACTCGATCCAAGTCTCGCTTACAACGATCAAACTTAGAAGTGTTCGCCAAACTTCTCCAATGAAACGAAGGAGTCCTTATACACAAAAGGATCGAAGTTCAAAGGTGAACTCCCTTCGCCTAAGCTATAGATAAGAACAACCGAGCTTAGTGGTTAGAGGGATAGGGAATATGAGAGAGTAGCTTCTAGATCGATGAACACGAAGGGTAATTCTGAGTTCGTGTAACGTCGATTCGGATACTAGAGGCTTTATATGCCTGGGCTCAGCCTTGATTCCCCTCATGAGCTAGAATGTAGTCTTTCGCCCCGGAAGATTGTTCTTCAAGTTCTTGGCACAAGACTTTGTTTCTTTGGGGTTCTTCGCTTTCGCTGAGTGCTTTCCGGATTTCGGCTTTCATGGGTTCGCGCATTCGGTGCATTCTTCTTGAATAATCCCTCTATTTATGGAGCGTGAGATTCAAATAGATCCGTTGGAGACGATCTTCTTCTCTCTCTCTCTTTTGGTAGCAAATGGCTCTTTTCGACGTAGGTAATGGTGCGCTTTTCCTCCTTTTCCTGAAAGTGCTGACTTGTGACTTTTTAGTAGGTGGATGACACGTGTATGCTTGTCATTTGTCGAGGCGAATAAGTGCGGTTGAGATGTGGGCAACGTACTGGGAGCTAATTGAAGCCGACTTCTTTCTTCCTCGTATATGACTATGCTCGATTGTATTTCAAAAAGATTTGAGGGGCACTGTAAGATTGTCACGCGATGCTCGAGTCCGACCCTCGTATTCGGTAGATGACAACATGGGATAATTCTACCGAAGATCAGCCTCCGAGTCCAACTGAACTACCCCCGCCGAGTTCGCCTCGATCGACTCTCCCGCATATCTGTTCCCGCCGAGTCCAAGATATCACCGTGTCTTCTACACTGCGGTGCCGAGGCAAATAAGCTTACCGAGCGCCCTCGACCAGAAAGCAGAGTGTCTACTGAGTCCGAAACCTCGTGAGACAAACAATATATACAATCGAACGGTTCACCAATCGATATGGGTTTTGGATCTTCAAATCTTCGACAAAGATAGAGCACAAGGCTAATCGAGTTTAAGATCAGTGTCTAAGACCGAATCATTTCCCACTAAGAGTAACAGTGCTGAGGATGGAATCATCACTCAACACAAACTATGAAGTTGTTTTACTGGTGCATAGGTATATAGTGTTAGATGCATAATTTTATATTGTTCGATATATAGACAAATTATGAAGTTTTAATAATTTGTTTTATTGATGCATAATTATATAGTTTTAGATGCACATGTTTAGATTGTTTGATGCATAGACAAACAATATAAGTTCTGATGCATATGTATATTATGTTAGATTCATAGTTTATGTTGTTTGATGAGTAGACAAACTATGAAATTTTAATAACTTATTGTACTGGTCCATACATATGTAGGTTTAGATGCATAGGTTTATATTATTTGATGCATTATTTCTTTTCCAGATATATCCCTTTTGAGAATAGAGACCTTTATGGGTGAAGTTACTTCATGGAAAATTGAAATTGCAACAAAAACATAAATCAACTGAAGATGCTAAGAGTTCTCTTGTCAACGTGAGACTGGAGTGAAAAGATTTATCATTTCTTTAATATTAATATCAATGTTCTCTATTATATTTAATATCTTCTACACCCTTGAATTTATCATTTTGTGATTTGTATTATCTGATGCATGTGAATACCGTTAAAATGCAATAAACATATATTGCTTATGCATTTGAAATGCTGATAAAATGCATGAAATATATAACTTGGATTAATTTCATATGAAATTATGTTAAAATATATTCCCTATGTCCCAACATTTAAGTCCTATTAACTTCACACGGAAATTAAGACGTGGTTCTGAATAAAGGTATATAGTAGTGGGTGAAAAATTATACAAGATCATGGCGTCCACTTATTTAAACGATCGCTTACTCACTCATTTGGCGCCGACTCTTTTAACGAAACATAAATAAGGAACAAACAAGAAAGTTAATTGAGATATAAATAATGAATCAAAGAAGAGTATTAGATACAAACAACTCAAGTATATGGGATGCTTTCAAAAAATGAAGTATATTACATTATTATGATGGTGATAATGGAAATTGTTTGATTTTTCAAATTAAATAATTAGAGAAAGTAAACCAATTAAAATGTAAAACGATTTTATTAATAGAAATAAATTAAATATCAATCAACTAATTGTAATTGCATAGATCATATTTCCATAATTATAGGATATTTGTTCACTAATAAAGACAAAATTACATTAAAGACCTCTCCAATAACATTTCATTTCAAAGAATACATTAAATAGCTAAATAATTATATTCATTGATTTAGAAATATTAATGGATAAGATCGGTATCAGTTCTCATGTGAGAGTTAGTTTTTATTTAATCTTTCCCATATATATATATATATAGATATGAAAGTTAATGAAGATAAAAGTGAATTTCATATAGAAGATATCGTTTTCATACTTGTTTGACCTTGATGACAAACTTTTAGAATAGCATTTGAACGAGTTTTTCTATCCTACATAACTTCGCCTTTCTAATTTTCAACACCTAGCAATAGCGGTAACTAAGAATAAATCTTCTCGACACTAATTTTTTAATAAAACTTGAATTAAACCGGTTGAACCGGTAGGTCAACAGGAATGACATTATAAATATATAAAAAAATTATATATATGAAAAATCACCAATAATAAGAACATTTTAATACTTAGTAATCCACATGACATTTTAACACATTACCTATAAGAGTAGAACATACTATATACTCCATCCGTCTGTCGCTCTATTACCGTCCTCATTTCCTAACGGTTGTCCCGCCTCCATCGTCTCTTTCCTAAAATGACAAAAATTAATTCTTAAATTTAAAATGAAGTGGATCCTCCTTATCCACTAACCACCTCACATTCTTATACTCTCTCTCTCTCTCCAAAGTCTTTCTCTTACATGATTACGATTTTTAACTTTTTGAGAACTTCAGATTATTTCTCTAATTACAACATGAAAAAATAGAAAAAAGTAAACTCGATTGCCTCAACTACGCCTTACAAAAAAATTGGATGAATTCTCATTTCTTCCCACCAACTACCCTCGAAAATCGTGTCAATTTCCTTTAATACAATTAAATTCATAAAATACATAATTAATTAATGTTTCTTAATCCTCGTGTCAAAAGAAAGGGAACAAAATTAATATCGGGACGAGGAAGTAAAATAATTAAGTAAGCACAAACCGCAACTTTATATTGCATTCAAGTTCTTAAATTCACAATTTTATAAAGGTTAGAAATGCCGATAAAAACGTAAAAATCTATAAGATCAAAAAAATGTGTTGATTCATGAAGACGAAGTCTTTAGGTGTGTGTGGGGGTGGGGTGGGGGTGAGGGGGTGAATATATCTCAATTCTAGTTCAAACTCAAACTCGAAAGTTACTAAGTTCACTTGCCAATGAAATTCAACTTGTCTAGTAAGCTATTTGATGGCGTGGACGTAGTGATTTAGTATATCGAGTACCGCTTTACCGATTGAAGTCGGCTTAACAAGCACCTGCACATAGGAATATGGGAAATGTGTAGGCCTAAATCTTATCATCTCAAAATGTTATTTAACGAAAATATTTCGCTTATGCTTGTACTTGTTTGACCCTGGCTTTTTACTCCAAAAATCTACACTTGTATGTTTTTCGCAAATCAAGCTTTATGTAGAATGTACAATGATCAATAAAATAGTAAATAACACAATGATTTTTAGTCAGTGTTTCGAATCTACAAGATCCTACATCTACTTTCTTGTTTCCAAAAGGTCTTAATTATATTATACTGAACAAGTCTTAGTTAGTCTGTGCACTGGACATACCTCATCTTAGTCAGAGTCATAAGTGACTTTACAGGGATTCAAACTCGCAGGGTTTGAAAGATATTTCTAACTATGAAAGAGATCTTATAATAAGAACAATTCATAAACTAAACTCCCTTCAGGTTCTAAGCTTATGAATTATGATATGTTTGTGGTAGTTTAGGGAAATAGAGAGGGAACAAATATAACTCTAGAATGAATAACTAAGGAATATGGAATCTATTCTATTGGTGTTCTTTGTTGGATATATTTTGAGTATACTAGACTATATATGAGCTTTGTTTGCTTATGTTTCTGGTCATATGTCTTCAACGTAATGAAGAGTGTATCTATTTATAGGCGTGAATGGTGAATAAACCATTGGAGGTGAACTAGATACGTGGCTACGCGATTAGCAAACGGTCTTCTTCAATTTGAAATACTCGTAGAGATTCTCTCTTTTCACTGGTCGTAAGTTGACCGCAGCACTTTATATCGATAAGCACTACAATGTTGACAGCTCCTCACTGCTAGAGGCTGAGTTGATAGCTGAGACTTGTTCAAACTTCAAGCTTGATACTCGCACTTTGATGAACGTATTCTTTAGCCGAAATTAGGTTGTGACACTTTCACCTATGGCTAACTTAAAAGTGGTGGAAAAAGGAAAATCATTTTGAAGAAAAATCAATCTTTATTGGCAACAATTGATTTACAATCCCTATAAGAACGTAGAACCATTCAATCCAGCAACGTGGAGCTGAGGATGACGAGCAATAAAATAAGTCAATTGATCCACTTCGCCCCATTATTTACGCCCTATCAAATTGAAAGCATAAAATTTAAAATAAAAACCTAACAGAAGATAAAGCTTGCGCTAGAAAATATAAATGAGCAATACGCCTCACTTAACTGGGATTGATTGTCTTAAGCCCACCCGATTTATTTCTTTATTTAATATAAACATAAATAATTTTTTTGAACAATAAAAATCCGCAAATGTAAGTATCATAAATAATTTTGAATACTGAAGTATAAAACACCTGCATAAGTAGAATTATATGACCAGTCATGAAAAGATATTTCTTCAGCTTCTCTGGGCCTATCTAAAACTGAATTAGACTCAAAAATTGTACTACATGATAAATAAATACATTTAAAAAAAAAAGAAATTAATATATATTCCAAATGAGCTCGTTGGAAGAAAATTCACATCACCATCCCGAATCCCTTGGCTTTTTTGCAAGACGTTAATAGATGGAGGGGCATGTAGTCTTGTTCAGCACTGGGTTCCGGAAGTCGTCCATATGTTTGTAATGTTCACTAGTTATATGTTTGGCAAAAAATCACAAATCTGATGTCGATTAGATCATTTAGATTGAAAAGTGTGGTTAAAAGATGTTAAAAATGGAGAGATTGTGTAGAGTAAGAGATGGAAAATATTTTCACACACGGGTAAACAACTTATTTTTAAATAGTATATATATATATAGGTTAATGAACTTGGGAAAGTTTTAGTAGCCCAACATACTTGAGGCCTTAATGAGTACTACAGATGCTTTTTGGACAAATTATTTCCTTTATTTTTTTTAGAATAATACTCAAAAAAGGTTATGTTTGGAGGAATTGATTCTTCCATTAGATTTTCTGTAGTTAACCATAGACATTTTTAGGGTTCCGATTATCGGGAATCAAATTGGCATATTGGAAAAATATAATTTATTGTTTTATAGAGATATTAATATTAGTATTTATTAATTTAAAATATGTTCTTACACCATTTGGTGAAGTTGAATCTCTATTACTATTTTATAGAGATTTTACAATAGAGATAAGATCACATATTCAATAAATTTTTTATCTAACTTCTATCCGTAGTTTTAAATTAAATAGCTAGAAGCATTCTTTAATTATTTTATCATTCTCTTCATGGTCTTACAATTAGTAAATCAAATGATTAAAGCTAATATTTCTTTTCAATCTTCTCCACTTTCAATTTGTAATTTTTTAATTAAAATACGTAGCTAATTCAACACCACCGGGGATAAACACAAATCGAACATGTGATCTCATCTCAAATCCCAAAAATTTAAAAAACGGACATATTGCATTTGAAGCCGCACTTCTCACGATCATGATGGCCTAATTTTGAATGAATAATCACATCTTATCACACATCATGGTGATGCACACATAGACAAATGGGCAGAAAAAATCAGTCATGCATTTAACCAAACAAGTTTGAATGTAAATTCACACACACACACACAATACAAAACGGGAGGACTATTTAACTGATAATAAAAGAAAATATGCTTTAATCATCTATAATCTTTTCATGTCGATCAAAACTATTATCAATTAACTAATTAATGTCCTCGATAAAATAATAATTTTAGACGAAAAAATATTCATTGAACAGGTTATTACTTTATTTAACATTATTTTTGTGAATAGATCCATATCGGGACTCGAGCTAAATTATTATTTTAATGGGATTATTAATTTATCGAATATTATTTCATCGGCATTTAACCTCAATTCATTTTCTACATGTTCGATGATTTTTCGTAAGATGCGTACCGTACAGTTGACGTCAGTCACTCGATGATGCCAACGTCGCTTAGAAAAATGCATGACTTTAATCATATCGTAAGCTTTCTTAAATATCAAACATTAAATTGATGATGGAATATCAAAATTACTCTACATGATTAATTGAATTAACGTACATTTTCATGGTCATAGCGGATTTGTAGTAGACTATAGCCTCTTTATGTCCTAGTGATTCTTCCATATCCCACTCATATGAAAAACAGAATTATTACATTCATGATTTCAGCAAGTGGAATGTCAATTTTTCTAGAAATAAAACCTCGAAACTAGAGGCATATTCGCAACGGATATTCTCAATAGAATAGTTGTTAGGGCTAAGATTCATTTAATGTCAACTATAGAGATAGATAAACAATGTACGATTATCCATGCAGTTTTTTAATGGATGATATTAATTCATAATGACTACTTCCAATTTTAATATAATTTGTATGGAGTAAACCTTAAAACTGTCTAAATTATTTATTCTTTTATTTTTTATGTCCGGTTACTGACAACCCATCAACTTAACATTGTCTTATAAATATAAATCGATTATATTTCTTATGAAACCAAATGGTGTTTGCGTGTTTTAATTGTAATTGATTTCAATTCAAATTGAAAATGACAATTTTGATTCATTTGAATTTAATCTCAACCTTTCAAATAAAAAATTATTCCATATTTATCTTGAATTTTTTATTTTCAAAATTCATTTATATTAAGATTGATACTAAATTAAAAAAATTCAATCAATTCCAATTCAACTTCAAATCAATGTGCTACAAGTGCAAATTTTAAATATTACATGTATACCTTAAATTGAATCCAACTCCGGAATTCAAATTGATTCCAATTGAATTTAATTACATTTCGGCTTAAATTGAAATTTTGTCCTATTTTCTTATTTTAATTTTTAATTGTCAATTTTGATTCATTGATTTAAATTTAATCCTTCCAAACCAACAAATTATTCTACTTTAAACCTTTATTTTTCATTTTAAATATCCATTATTAAAAGTAATATTAAATAAATAATTTTCAATCAAGTCCAATTCAATTTCCCAAATCAATTACATAAAACTAAAGGTCGGCCAATTTTCTTAATTTCACTTTTAATTCCTTTGAATTCAAATCGATTCCAATTGAATTTAATTGGGGTTCTCAGCTTAAATTGAAATTTTGTCCCATTTTCTTATTTCACCTTTTAATTATCAATTTTGATTAATTGATTTTAATCTAATCATTCCAAACCAACAAATTGTCTCTACTTTGCACCTCGTATTTTTCATTTAAATATCCCATTATTAAAAGTATTATTAAATAAAATGATTTTCAATCAAGTCCAATTCAATTTCAAATCAATTACATAAAACTAAAGGTCGCTTAATTTTCTTTAATTTCAATTTAATCTAATGCTTCCCAACGATTTTTTTTCGTTTTGCAAATGAGTTTTTTACTTTAAAAATCCAATAATATTAAAATTGATATTAAATAAATAATTCTCAAACAATTCCTAATTCAAATTCAAATCAATTGCAAAAATTTGCATTATATCTTAAATAGTATCAAAGGTTTTATTATATTTAATAAAACCTAATGGTGTTTTAATTGCAATTGAATTTCAATTCAATCGTGCAATTGATTGTAAACTTTTATTTTTACTATTTCGCCCTTTATAATTTAAATTCACCTATCTCCAATTTTAAATCAATTCAGTTGGATCAAATAGAGATTTTTATTAAATTGAAGGGTAAATTGAATTTTTCAGCTACAATCTAATATAATTTATGGATTGATTTCAAAATGGTTTTTATAATTTAATTTTGTTTTTGGTATCCAAACAATACTAACACCAATTGAGATTTTCTTTTTGCCATCCAAACAATACCACCATTTTCAATTATTTGTAAATCCAATTTCATAAATCATTTTAAATTTTAATTTAGTTATATCCAATTGAGATTTTCATTAAATTTAGGGGTAAATGTATGGTTTTATTAGATCTATTACAAAAAAATTCCTAATTTAACTTAAATCTCAATTAAACTAAATTTAATTGGATTTAATCTAATCTATTTTAATCCTCAATTGCAAATTGTTTTTCTAAATTGATTTATTTATAAATGGAATTTGCTTCAATTGCAATCTACGTAATTAATTTCTCAAATTTCTTAATTCTTTTTTTTTTTTATGTGTCCAAGAAATACCAATCATTTCCTATTACTTTGTGATAAATCTGAAATCAATAGAAAATAGTTGAATTTAAAATACCACCGTTTACTATTACTTATAAAATAGTCATCTATTTCCGATTTCAGTTTCATGATTTATTTATAGTATTATGCAATCAATTACTAATCATTTTAAAATAATAGATAGATTAAATTAAATTATGTTCTTATCCCATTTTAAAACATATATATCAAATTATATTTATAGACTACTTCAAATAATAATTGACAACAATCTTAATTTGTGTAAATTTGGAAGCTTAACTATAATGTTAGTTACAAATGAGAATAAATATGGCGGGATTGCAATTATTTCATTATTATATTTCAATAAATAGTTAAATGTATAAAAATTAATTATACTAAATGTATAATTATGTATTCTAGAAAATGTATATAGAAAGTTACTTTAACGACAATAAAGCATCATTTATATCTCACCAACAACTTATTGATTTGTGGAGAAGTAGCTCAATCACTATAGTATATTTCTTACGCTATTTAACATAATTATTTGAATAGTGGATGATTAATTAAATTAAATTAATTATGTGGAGGGGATGAAACGAGTGTCGTTTATACATCGTGATAGATTCTAGAATCATTATTTCGGTTGAATCCACGCCGTAAAACCGTATCACCAAATGTTGAGTTTGAGGATCCATGGACATCTACTTGCAAGACGATGTTCCAACAATAAGGCTATCAATACGAAAAATATAATTATTAATGATGATGGATAATACAATACTTTTTTCACGTATTATTTATTATTCCAACTTAGTTATTTAAATTAAGTATATAGAATGAATGTAAATAAAATCATGGTTATAGCTTTTACATAATTTTAATTAAGAAATCACAATGTATTGATTGGTAAATATTTGAACACCGGTAATAAATGTTTTAAATTTAGTTTTTACAACTCAATTTAATCAAAATCTGGATATTTGGCAAGATACCGAATATCAAAGTATCTCCAATCATAGAACCAAAACGACCCACACAAATATCAAATAAAATTGGCCTGAAGCTATAATTTGTTCTACGTCTTATTGATTGGGTTTATAATTTAATCAAATAAATACACATAAAACATCTATATTCTTCTTTATGATTAACTTTGAGAATTGGATCACCAAATATCGACCTTATCAAAGTGGATTATATAGGACATTCACTTGGAACTTGTTTTGATTGTGTATCACTATAATAGTACAAGTAACAACGATGGTTTGTTTAATGTTTATTTACTGCCTCACATACAATTAATTCTTCTAAATAATTATTTATATTCAAACACAAATGATTTTGTAAAGATAATGATGATTTCAAGAATTAAAATATATAATGAAGAATATTATAAACAATTAGGTGCCACCAATTATGAGTAAAAAGGCAAAAGATATGATATTACTGCGGTGATGCTTTTATTTTGTTCGATCATTATCGCTTTTCTTAAGAGTATATACCAAGTATTGGAGACGCGACATTAAAGTGTTTGCTAATACTTAAGGATAATTAACTTCATAGTAAACTTCCGGTGCATATATTGTGCTATAGTGCATTCGGAGATCTAATTGCTGTTACTGCAGGAGTACATTTATTCAAAATAAGAAATTAGTACTTTTAGAGGGAGTTTCTAGAAAAGATGAGCTCTATTTTGACAATTCCAACTTTCGATGTAATCAATCTATCAGAATGCAGTAGTGCAAGCATGTACTAATCCCTATGAGAAGTCCGTACATGCCATTGGAGGTTCTAATGCCCATTTGCAAATCATCTGAGAATAAGCTCCCTATTTCAAGACACTCACACACTAGAGTTCTTGAACAATTTCACATATTCAAGCAATACCGAACCTTACGCTATTTCTCGAAAATAGAGTTCCAATATGCAGTACTCAAAAATATATATCATGGATGTAACGATACTTACTGATTATTACATTAAGACCGGATCATGTATAAGGATAAGTTACTCATCGGGTAGGGAATGCGAAAGAGAAAGTGTTAATTCTAAAATGTCGATGTACATCGCTCTCAAATATCAAAGAAGATCTGTTTCCAAGTATACCGCTTCAAATTTCAAAAAAGACAGCTTTACAATCATTGTCTCTAACACAATGACATTATTAATAACAAGTCACGATTCTCGCATATTGTGGAGTTTGTTAAGTTGAAGAAACTCGTGTCTTACTCAAATAAGTTAGTTAAATGTCGTGCAGTTTCACTTGTCAAGCAAATCGGATAATGAATCTCAAGAGTTTGGTATGAAATGATGAAAATGTTGATTGTAGAACATACAAAAAATGTTTTGTTTAAAGTTAAATCCTAAGAAAAAACCTATAAACAAATGCTATACATAACTACGAATAGATAGAAAAACGCATCAATATTCATCTCAAGTGCTCCTCGAGAGGTTGTAGAAACTTTAAATTCAAATGTTAAAATGTGAGTAGCTTGCCTTTATACTCTTTGTTACATATGAGACAATACTTGCTTTAAATTATACTCATCCGCTCCATTAAGAATCTGCCCCTATTTCTTTTCTAAGACGGCTACAGTTGGCAAAGAAATTTCAAGTGTTTTCTGATATTTATTATTTAACTTTTTAGTATAGTTGATTATTTGGCTCCACACATTATTTTTATCTTTTTTTTAGAAATGCGACATTTGTACTGGCGTGCCCTAATCGGAAAAAATGAGTACATTACTAATGAGACGGAGCTGAAGGATAGCGTGTTTCACGTAGATATGTATGAACTCGATGCAATTTATTAATTGAAATCGAACACTATAACTTAAGTTGACATTGTGCCTGCTTTGCTATTACAAGTTTACACCAAACTTCAAAATGCAAAGTTAGCTCATTATCCTAAGCACTCCATAAATTGAATTGACATAATTGTTTCACTCGTAAGTATGACACTACCGACGATGTTACAAAAATATGATTTAAGCAATACAATTAGATCGGGGTTAAGAGCACTTTAATGGTTGATGTCTAAATCTATGGCATCAAATATATAACAAACAATATAAAATATCCGCAAGGTAACGTGCACTGGTACCGCACTAGTATAATATAAGATCGAATGACAATACTTTCTCCTCATCACATTATATCGATATAACGAGCTAAGCATGCTTAAGCATGCGATCAAGGTCGTGGATTCATAATAATTTATTTCACCTATTTTTTAAAAGATAACGGCGATGATCGCATTCGAGCAGTAGTCACTTTTGTTAAATAATTCCTATTCTAAAAAAAAGTTTTTTTAGCTTTCTATATTTGCTCATAAGAGGTCAGCCTATAAAAATACGTTAAATGGGCAACTTAGGAAAATAGATCCGCATATTAAATCACCTGGAACATGTATCTTAATTATTTTTATTTTTTTCTCTATTAGAAGTGCATCAAAACATATACTACTACAAATCTCTTCGATTTAAGTTTTTGTGCATGACATAAACACTTTACTTTAAAACATTTATGTTACAAATACTTATTCAAGTTGTTTCTCCCAAATGTAACCTAATATCATAATATTATACTGTAAGTCTGTATCAATGAATTAATAAAGATAGGATTATTATTATTTTTGTCACGTCCTATCATTAATTAACTTAATAATAAAGTTTAATAATTTAAAAAGAAATTATAAAATCCTGAATTCTTTCGGTTCTCGGTGGATAATAATAAAATAATTGTATTGCAAAAATTATGATATTCTCTCACCGGCAAAGTGCAAATTGAAAAGGAAAGGGTGGAGATAATTTATTATATGTAATATTTTTCTCGAACGCTGTTGAGTGCTGGACACCTACTTACATCTTTCCAAATGTCTCCAACTCAACGCAACGCCCTCCTTTTCTCTCTCTCTAAATTCTATGTAGTTGTGTAATTCAGTGTGGAGCTAGAGAGAGAATGGATGGATGCATGCTAGATTATTGTTATTATTATATAAAATTAAGTTTTTGGGCGCTCTCACCATTGACTGTTGTTTTGTGTGTGTGAGTGCGTGGCTGCAGAGATTTTGGAGCGGAGTAAGCTGAATTCTGCTATGGAGAGGTAAAGAAAGAGAAAGGAGAATATGAGGTCTTGGAGAAGACAATTGAAGGCCATGTTGGTGGAAGAATTGGCTTCTCAAAAATTCGGCACCCTTTTATCACCTGTGCAGAGGTCTCCTACCTTTTCACGCACTAATAAAATTGCAGCAGTATTTATGCTTAGGTTTATACACATGTTTGTTATGTTAAAGTGGTAAAATTGCTGCCTTTGCATGCTTCCAGGATTGGGTATTTGTTTTTCCGGTTCATGAATTTTTGGTTTAATTTTTCTGTTTCTGAGTGTCCGATACTTTGATCATGGGACTGGGGGTGTGTTTGACATGCTCACTTTTAAGTCGGAGATTCACTCTATGTATGGTTTGAAATATCCTATTATTCAAAACCAAAGCTGATTATTTATTGAAAGAGTATAACTCCTACAATCTCGCATTGTATAATGGTTACTCATTTTTCATGTTGCTTTTCTATTTGATGCTTGAAATAGGTGCATAATGACTATTTTATTCTATACAATTCTACTTGAACTGACAGGATTTTGCTTCCAACTATTGTGTTGCTGCTGCTAATAGCTGTACGATCAAGTGTTGATACTAAACTACACCCCACCTGAGGAGTAAGTATCTTATCCTTGGTCTTCTGTGGATTTTGTATGAAAATCTAAGTTATTTGGAAGTTGCTAATTCTTGGTATTCAAATAGATTATAGGTAATAGGACTGAAACCATTTCCATGTATCTCTTAACATTAAGGATCTTGGACACTTTTTCTCTTTGTTGAAAACTGTGTTACTAATTTTTTGACCAGATCGAGAGTTGGATTGTAGAGGTTGAGACTTGAGAGAGTAATTCTAAGCCAGCTGACGCTTGATTCCTTAGGCTCTAATGCTGAGATATAAATGTTACCGTGAGTTAACATATATTCTGTGCAGGTATATTAGAAAGGGCATGCCCTGGTGGGAAGTGGGGAAAAGTGACATATCTGCACCTTTTGGCCAAATTTTTAGAATCATTACGTGCCA